>JAJLRV010000111.1:142286-290678 GCA_030567235.1 Hanseniaspora clermontiae | reverse complement strand
AGATTCAAAGAAAGATCAAAGAAAACTTTGGAAAAGACACCACAATTTTGACAATTGCCCACAGACTAAAAACAATTATTGACTATGACAAGGTTTTGGTATTAGATGCTGGTGAGATCAAAGAGTTTGATGCACCATACAGCTTATTCTCCAAGTCCGATAGTATTTTCAGAGGGCTATGTGACAAAGCTAAAATTAAAGAGATTGACTTCAAAGCTATTGATAACAACAACTAATATAATTTATTTATTTCATCTTATTATTATAACAAATCATTTAAAATCTTTTTAGACTCAGTGTTGAGGATATATTATGGCTCTGGGAAAGGTGCTATCCAGCTTTGAGAGAAATGCATTTTTTTTTTTTTTGGTTTTTGTTACTTGTTTCTCGTTTATTCCCGAATAAGGGGAGGACCAACCATTAAGACAACGCCATCCATCTGTAACCCAGCATTTAGCCGACATGTTTGTACCGGAAAGAGTAATCTCATGGATTTCAGAGCTTGCTAAAACCAAATCTTACTACGAAAAGCAGATATTCGAAGATGAAACTCAGTTTTTTGAGTATCTATCTGAAATCAACTTAGATTCCGACATTCCTGATGATTATAAATACATAGACAATCACCGAGATCTAATCTTTAACTCATTGTTTGATCTTAAACTTGGAAAAAGAGATCAATTTTTAGTTTCAGTTAATAAGGAATTTTCTTTGAGAAACGTTCTCCGAATCCGAATCTGGTTTATTTTTTACTTTCTAGCAGTTAACACACTTATATTCTATTCTCAGAAATCAGCTTTATACAACGTCATTGTGTACACGTTGTGTGAATGGATTTACGTTGTGGTGTTGGACATAATATTTTACCGTTTTGCATATAAATACTTCAAAGACAAACTGTCTAGGTATTCATATGAGGTTTATGATAAAGACTCACAAGAGTATTACCAGTCTTACGGTAAAAATGTTTTTGGATCCAACTTTTTGAGTGAGTATGATGATTCAGACAAGGGTTACAAGATTCAAATTTTTAAGGATAAAGCCTCAGGCGTTATCAATTCTATGTGTGTTGTCCAGCCATTAACCGAGCTTGATGATCAGCTTACAATAAAGATTGGGTTTATGGGAACCTCGACAGATAAAAAACTTAAAATAAACTTATTAAATAAAATGATAGACAGAGTATGTTTTGAGCAGGAAAAGCTTAAGCAAGATCATCCTGGTCTAAAGGTTACTGTTGAAATTGTTACAAGATTAATAGATAAAGACTCGTACTATTTTTTGAAAAATTTCAAAGACTTTAAATTCGCGAGATACGAGACTCATGAATATAAATTTGCTTCCAGGTTCAATAAGACTGTTATGCGTAGAGATTAAATTATGTAGGTATAAATAATACATATGCTTGTATAATGCAGCTTTCTTTGACTGACGCTTATTGAGTTAAGATTACCTATTTGCAGATCAAGAACTGGGGCACTTCACGTGTCTTCTTGAGACGCGAATTAATTCAAATATTTCACGAAACTTTAACTTTTTTTTTTTTTTTTTTTTTTTTTTTGCGATTTTTGAAATCAAGCTTACTAGTTGAAATAAGTTTGATCATATGTGCAGTCCAGATATCCCTAAGATAAAAACTGGTGCTCAATTGGAGTCTAAAGAATATATCATTCAAACTCGGTTTTATAAAAAAAAATGCTAAATCAGTCTGCAAATGCCAAACTACCTGAATTGCCAACCCAACTGCCCAATAAGCGCATCTATAAAGACAGTATCAAAGAAACTGAAAAAGCATTGAGACTCGTTTCTTTCAATGTCAATTCCATAGCAACCGTTATGCAGTATTATCCGATGACGAAACTATCTTCGGACATGAGGAACTTAAACACATTTTATAATTGGCTTGAAGCAGATTTAGTTTGTTTACAAGAGCTTAAAATCACGAACCCTTTGTTGCCGGGTCTTTCAACAGCCATGAATAACGGAAGCAAACTACTACAGAAGCATTGTATTCTTTCAGATTACACATGTTTTGCTAGCTTACCAAAAACCAAAAAAAGCTATTCAGGAGTTGGGATCTACGCAAGAAAAACTCTCCCATTCAAGATTGTTAAGGTTGAAGAAGGTATTACAGGACTGTTGCCTGTCTCAAACATACCTTTGAATGACTTTAAAATTATTGAAAAAGATGAATTTAAAATAGTAGAGTATAAAAATAACAAAGGGTCGGTTGTAAATTGTTACCGAAGTAGTGTAAGTTTAGGATTGGGTGGATACAAAGACATTGATGTTTTGTACAACGGCGATATAGAAAGAGCATTGGACCTAGACTCACAAGGTAGAACCATCGCTTTAGAACTGGAAACTGGCTTGGTAATATTTGGTTGCTACATACCAGCAAATTCTCAATTCACCGAAGAAGGGTTATTATACAAGATGCAGTATTTGAAAATTCTTTTCAAAAGAATAGAAAATTTGATTGCCAATGGAAAATCAGTTGTCTTAATGGGTGATCTGAATGTTTGCAAGGATATCCAAGATAGTGAAGAAGCCTTGGAACTTGCCAAAAGATTCTACAGCGAGGTCAAAAATGGAGAAGTAAGCAATGAGCTTAATCATGAGTTTATCAAAGAAAAACCTGAAAGATTTTTTTTCAATCAACAACTTTTGAACTCCAATTTTAAGATTCCCAATAACTACAAGGGAACAATGTTGGACTGCATTAGGTTTTTGCATCCGTCAAGAAAAAAAATGTATACTTGCTGGAACACTATGAAGAACGCAAGAGCTGTAAATGCTGGCTCAAGAATAGACTATGTTCTGTTATCTAAGAACTTCACTGCCAATGATATTAAAATCTTGAAGGCTGATATACTGCCAGAAATTCACGGAAGTGATCATTGCCCAGTATATACAGATATATCTTTGGATTTTGTATTCGATGATAAAGTAGTAGTTTCACCACAAGTGAATAAATTTGAAGCAAAATCATTTTACAAACTCATAAACAACGATATAATGAAAATGTTTGGAACCAAAAGAGCCAAATCATCAGATAGCAATAAAAATTCCTTCTTGCCGACGACGTTAAATAAGGTTATTAAACCTCAGAAGACTCTCTCAGCAGTAAATAAAAGAGTTGATGGGTTCTTCAAAAAGAAAACTTCTTTCAGTGCTGCCTCTACCACCAGCTCCTCAAGCAATGTCGATTCAACAGTTTCTGTTATAGATATAAACACTAACGGTTCTGATGAAGATGAATTTTTACCTAGTATTGAAGATGACATACCTGCAGAAAGCTCTCCAGAAAGAAGGGACTTTATTCAACAGAAGTTGGACGCAATCAAGTCCGATGTGAAACTGCAAAATGATTTAAAAAAACACAATGTGGATAATAACACCCCATTGTTTGTTGAAGTTCAAGATTCTCAAGAAGCTTGCTTTACCGTAGAAGACAAGATGAAGCGTGACAAGCTTAAAATGCTACTAAACTCAAGTAAAAGTAAGCTTGGTAATGCACCGTTATGTAGACACAAAGAAAGGGCCATAGTTAAAGTTTCTCAAACAAAAGGTAAAAACTATGGTAAAGAGTTTTATTGCTGCAGTAGACCACTGATTGTCTCCGACATCAAAAAAAGAGTCAATGGCAATTCAGAAAATAGCGAATTCAGCTGCGGATTCTTCAAATGGGTATCATGATTTTGTTGTCTATAAATTGTATATATTGTTATTCTTCTAATTGTTCTAAAAGCTTCTTTTTCCATAAACCTTCTTCTTCATTTACTTCTAAATTTTCAAATTCATCAGTTTTCTGTAGCACTTTGCATGTTAGAATTTTTCCATCAACTAATTTATAGTTAATGTATAAGTTAATAGCATTGGAGAACACTTTGTCATCAATTTTTGAAACTTGAACATATGCTATATTCTCGTACTTGCCTTCTATAAGAATTTTTTTTGTATTAAGAATAGTATGTTCTATTCCTTGGCCAAATACTCCATGATTTTTGCCTAGCGCTTGAAATATATATTGCTTCCAAGTTAGTTCGTCTATCACCAACTCAGCATCGTCCTCGGACATTGTTGTAAGCTTGAGTTTATATAAATACCATTCATCTGATTTCATTTTTCTTTCTTTTTGCAGTTTTATTATTAGTTATGCCGATTCTTTGGTATATTGCATACCACAAAATTTAATTGAAATAAAGTAGAAACTTGATTCTGTATCAGAGAAAAAGGTTGAATTGGGATTTTAATATGAAAACAAAAACAAGTATCGGATATAAATGACACGCAAAAAAAAGTATAGTTAAATTTCTGCACTTTTTATTATCATATATACATCTAATTATTGTGTTCTTAATTTGCATTACCAGCTTCTGGTGTATCTGAAAATGGCTTAAAAGAATCAACATCATTGTCCATCTCATCGATATCGAAATTGACATCTTCATCGTTCATACCTGATAAATCATTAGCATCCGCATCATTTCCAAATAGCAAATCGTCACCTATAGAATCGTTGTCGAATGTGTTATAAGCATTGTCAGTTGGAACAGAGAAATATTCAGGGTTTCTGAAACCTTGTCTTCTAACCCCAAACACATTTGCGATCTTTTTGAATATGTTGTTTGTTGGTCTGCTCATTCTGTTGTAGATATTCGACAAACCAAAGAACCCAACAACACCAACCGATACAATTCTGTTGATGATAGCATCGGCTAGATTTTCTTCAATGATCCCATCATCTTGGTCATCACTTAATCTAATCTCACCAAATCTTGAGAATCCACCATTTCTCTTAATACCACGATCATAGATAATCCATAAAGTAAACACCATTAAACCGAATGCCAATATTACGAAAACTCCGGATCTCATAGTAGAGACAGAATGCAACTTCTTGAATTCCTTTTCTTTACCAGGACATGCTTGTGGCAATGAAGAAGGTTTATCTAATTCTTTACCACCCACACAAGTGGATAAAGAAATTTTTCTATAACCAGTTGGATGGAATACTTCGACAAGATTTGGATTCTTAGCACAAACATCTGATGGGTCCAAAGGAGAGAGTCCTTCAACCAACTTACAAACACCATTTTCTGAAAGCTCATAGTTGTAATCACATTCGTAATCGTCTCTTGTACAGCCACAGTTTTTCGTTATCTTATATTTGTTTTCCAAAGGAGCCATACCAACAAAACACTCGGTGTTTTTCTTGTAGATGTAGTCCATCTCATGGCCGAATATACATTTAGAATCAGGATGCTGAACAGCCTTGTATCCAAAGTCATCTTCACTGCCAACTACACATTGTCTTTCAAACAAAGAAGCAAAATCTACAGCAATGGTGAAATCAGAGCATATTAAAACAAAATTCAAAGAAGAATCAGTAGGGTTTGTGATTAAGTCGTGAATGATAACAGGTTCCTCAGCTATTTTCAAAGTCTTCCAAGTTTTACCTTGATCTTTGGAGTACAGTATACTGTCAGTTTTTTCGTTGCTTGCCAAGACAAGTAAATTACCTCTATCACCAAACTCATATTGATATGGCTTATCGCTTATTTCCACCCAGGAGATACCACCATCAGTGGATAAGTATGTGGCAGACTTGTCGTATGGCAACAGTGTTTCACCAACATTACCAATACCAATCAGCAAACCAACGCCTGCACCAGAGGTTATGGTGTCTCTTATGTCTTGTCTTTCAGTGTATCCATGTAAGTTCAAAGAACACTTTTCTAGACCTTGCCCAGAGCATTCATACTTTCCTCCTTTGAAAGATTTTGGCGGTGGTGTCAAGTATCTAAAAATACCACCGTCATTGAAAGATACTTTGGTTTTCAATTTTTTGTTTTCTGATCCAGGGTTAGTAACTATATTGCTGATGAAGACACCTTCCAGTCCACCTACGTATTCAAAGTCAATGAATCCATGGTCATCTCTGTTTACAGCTGTTTCAATGGTCACAAAGCTTGTACCGTTAGAATTTGATTTTAATAAAGAACCATACTCTTTGTTGGCTCCCATTTCTGTAGTTAAATGCATGATGATAGAACCTGCAGATGAACCTGCAACAGTGAAGCTTCTTTGGTTGAGCTCGTTGAACTTCTTTGGCAGCTGAACACCAGCATATTCTTTACCATCCATGGTAATAAAGGCTCTTAAATTTTCCTGTTCTACAATGGCAAATACAGTAAAGTTTTTATAACTGACAAATCCTAAACTGTTTGAATCATAAAGAACTTTGTGATCTTTTTGGAAGTAATCAGTGGATGACACAATGCTGGAGTATAGTTGATCTCTGTGTTTCACTTCACAAACAATCAAGTCATCATCAGCGTTCGCCAATGTGGAGCCCAAAAATTCACAATGGACAGCATTTTCCAGTAAAGTGGTGAAAGTCTTACCGGAGTCTTTGGAGATATAGGCATTGGCATGACACTCTTTGTTAAATATACTTTCACAGTCACTACCACCGTAATAAATCAACTTACTTGAGTCCTTGGCATTGACATCCAATGGGAATACTAATTGAATGGAATCCGATGGGATTGCATTGCTATGTTTAACAAAGCTCTCGCCTGCATTTTCAGTAACAAAGACATTGTTGTATGTCGTTAAAATGTAAGCATGCTTTCCAAAGTACTTATTGAACAAGACTTCAACAATTTTTTCACCACTTTCCAAATTGTTGAACTTTTTGAAACTAATACCAGCATCGGTAGATACGTACAGACTACCAACATCAGTTCTGACAAGAATGGAATTTTTCTCCCAGGTATTGAAATATTGGTATTTGGCTACTTTGCCGTCAAATTCCATCTTGTCATGAACAATGACTTTATCATCACCTTTGGACAGACCTAGCTGCTTACAATCAATGGTTTCTTTTTCTATAGTAAACTTATTGCTGTTTTTACATTCATTGTTGAATTTTAATCTTTTCACTGGCAGCTGTATAGAATCAGACTTATCTTTCAAACATATACCAGACTCAGTGATTAGTGACTTGTCCAAAACACAATTTCCACTGCTGTCTTTGATGAACTCTGACGCACATTCAAAATCGCTTTCAGTACACTCACAAATGTCAATAATTGTTTCAAGGTCTTTGAACTCTGTTCTAATCAAACATTTACTGTCTGCCTTTCTCTTTGAGTATGAATAGCTTTTACCATCTATACATTTGCCAGAGTTTAGTTTGGTGACTTCAATATCACCTTCGCCACAGCTTTTCTTATCAAAAACATCACTGAAGTCAATGATATAATGATAATCAGTGTTTAAATTGGAACCGTCAACTTTGTAACCAGAAGCGATAAATTGGAACCCTGATCCATCCAAAACCAATGGTTTAATTTCGCTCCAAAATAGTAGACCGTCTTTACCGTCCTCTTCCTTCATTTCGTATTCTTGCCAAGTATGGCCTTGATCCAATGAGTAGTAAAATTCTTGCAAGAAGTCGCCATCAACGTTCGGATCATTATGAACCCCAACTATGATGTTGCCGTAATCACCATATGCAAAGTTGACACTGTGGTCAAATGCCTTCTCCCATGTGCTACCAAAGTCTCTTGTAATAAAGGTCATGGTGTTCTTTTCAATGAATTCTGCTTCTAGTATTTCATTATCACTAACAATACCCTTGATTGATGCTATACCAGGTGTCATTAATCTATCGCCTACGCTAATATCATGTGACTGAGAGACAAATTCAGATGAGCTTGTTTCCAATCTCAAAACACAGTTGGCTGATGTTTCCGGATTGCATGAGAAGTCTTTATCATTTTTAACTTTGAAAATATCCCAATTATTACCATCATCAAATGAGATGAAACCAGGAGACAATGCAAATTTAACAGAATCTTGGTTGTCTTTTTCAATTGTGAAGCCAAACTTGATTTTGGTAAGAGTGAAAACACCCTTGAAATTAAATATTCTGCCGGCATAGGTAAACATGTCGTCTGCGTTGGTTACCAGGTGGCTTGTGGCGTCCTCTAAAGATCTGAATCTGTAGCCTGATGAGTCACTGATATAGACCTTTTCTTTAATATTAAAGATGTCATTGACTTGGTCTGGGTCGTTAGAATTTTTTTCTGAGCTCGCTTCATAATATGTTCTGCCCAAAAAAATGATATCGTCTTGAGGCGTAGCATATATGAAGTGGCGGTCATCTTTGCTGTTGGTTTCTGTTGGGATGATGGCCTTTTCAAATGTCTTACCCAAGTCATTGGACATGTATAGTTTTTGCTCACCGTTTACATTGTAATTGTCTTTGGAGACGTATACTAGAATGTATGGGTATATGATATGCATCCAGGTAACATGCAAATTTTCTAAGTCTTCAATTGGCTTGATTGTTTTGCCTAAGTCAGTGGATCTTACTACCTGGGCCTTTGTTTCTACAATGCTAGGCAATGAATCTCCATTCTTAACCAGATCATATGCCTTTTGTATGCAATACAACTCTGAGGTACTTACTTTGTCCCCTGCTTCTTTGTCTAGGAACTCACATTCAATTGAGAAGTATTCATCACTTGTGGTATCCAAGAATGTAAATGATTTACCTCTGTCTTTACTGAGGAAACTAAGCTGTATTGATAAGTAGTTTGGTTGATCTTTTTCTGAGGGTTCATCTGCTAGAGTGACATAGTAGTTAACAAGAAGGTTGTTGTAATCGGAATTTGTAACGATTGTGTCTAGAATGTAATCATTCACCTTCGAAGAATCCATCTTAATGTGTGAGTTCTTTGTGATTAATTGTTTAATAGCAGCATCGACATGGGACTTCATTGAAATCAATTCAAACGAGGCACCTTTGTTTTCAGTCACCAAAAATTCATCTTGTGAGCCATGTTGGAAAATAAAGGTTCTTTTATCATTGTGGAAAATATCTTTAGAAATTCCTGCTGGAATGAAGTAATCACTATTGTTTAGAATATCGTCCCAATTTTTTATCTCCTTTTTAGAAAAGTCCTTAATGGATTTCACTTTCTTAGGAACATTGCTATTATCCCAACTATCACCGGCATTGCTGCTGTATTTCAATTCATAGCCTCTGCCCAGGGATAAAAGCTGATGGGAATCGTCAAATCTGATTATCTTGTTTGTGAAGCCCCTGTTTTTCATTTTATGATTCTTCGAAGACTTGTGATCATCAACCTTCTGATCAATCAAGGTGTCTATTCTTGTTACTTTTGGTGTGTACGAGCTTTCATCTTTTGCTTGTGTTATTGAGCATAGCAATCCAGTGAAGCTCAAAAAAAAGAGCCAAAAGATACTTGATCTTTTATTCAACATTTTGTTTGTTTGAATTTATTCTATATTTGTTATCTTGAGTATGTATTTCTTGGTTTGTAATAACTATCAATAATCCACGTTATATTTTTTGTTATTTAATTATTCTTGGTGTAGCTTATATGAATAAAAGAGTGTGTGAGTGTAACTGGCACGAATTATGTTTATGTTTTTCTCCCTATCTTTTTTTTTTTTGAAAAAAAAAAAATTAAGGCATTCCACCTGTGTGTTGCTATGTTTTCCTAAAAAAAAACGGTAAACCCGTAACCCTTTCTTTTTTTTCTTTGGCGCTCTTATGAAATGCAGTCCATCCACCGCTGCCGGAGAAAAGAGCACAATTAATCTCATGGTAGCGGAAAAGATTATTATTGCTTTTTTCCTACCCAAAAACAAGCACGTGATTTTCTTTAATTGTCTCGAGTTGCACGTGCAGTAAACCCAGAATGAGGTTAAAGCAATGTCTAAATAAGGAAATAGTTAAACCAAAAATCCAAAAAAAAAAAAAAAAATCAAAGACATGGTCTCCTTTATAACATATCTGACTTACCATGAAACATCTACTAATCATATTAATTTTTTTCAAATCTCTTCACTGTTCTTATATGGAATAGATAATTTTTTAGTATTTAATGAATGGCTTTCTAGCTTAAGTAATGAACAAAAAAATATACTTTTTAAATTATTATTTTTTTTCAGGTTTATTATATTAGATAAACCAAAGTTTTCAGATACCCAAGCAAGCTCAGAACTACTTCCAATAAATTAGTCTTACATAGAACATTATGGCAAAAGTACTATTTAACATTACAACGGACTTTCAAATAGAAAGTCTTCTAGGACAAGGAGCATATGGTATAGTATGTTCTGCCCTCCATAAGCCCACTGGGGAAACCGTTGCTATTAAGAAGATTGAGCCCTTTCAAAAGCCATTGTTTGCCATAAGAACACTAAGAGAAATCAAAGTTTTGAAACACTTCCAAAGATGCGGGGTCAACGGACAAGGTCACGAAAATATTGTCCATTTGTACGATATACAAAAGCCAAAAAGCTTTGCTGACTTTGATGACATCTACATTATCCAGGAGTATGTGCAAACCGACCTACACAAAGTCATCAATTCACAAGTGCTAAGTGATGACCATCTGCAGTACTTCATATACCAAATTCTAAGAGGATTGAAATTTATTCACGGGTCAGGCCTGATCCATAGAGACCTGAAGCCCTCCAATCTATTGATCAATAGCTCTTGTGATTTGAAGATTTGTGATTTTGGCTTAGCAAGATTAGACCCGGAATTGGTTGATAGAAACGGCGATGAGAAACAACTTGATAAAATGTTAATGACGGAGTACGTTGCAACCAGGTGGTACAGAGCGCCTGAAGTCATGCTAACAGCGTCAGACTACTCAAAGGGCATTGATGTATGGTCAGTGGGGTGTATTTTGGCAGAGCTTTTGTTAAAAATACCAATATTCCCAGGAAAAGACTACAAAGACCAACTCATCAAAGTGTTTGCTATTCTGGGAACACCGCCGATGGAATCTTTGAACAAGTTGCCTAATAGGAGGGCTAAGATGTATATCTTGAATGAATTGCCGCATTTTGAAAGAAAAGATTTGGCAACCTTTTTCCAGGAAAGAGCTCCACCACAGATGCCTGTAAATCCACAGGCAGTTGACTTGATTGAGAAAATGTTGCAATTTGATCCAGACAATAGAATTTCAGTAGATGATGCTTTGAGACATTCATATCTGTCCAGCTATCATGATCCAGAAGACGAGCCTAGTGGCCAACTGCTGTCAGAAGACTTTTTCAAGTTCGACAAGTATAAGGACCGATTGAATCTGAAGGACCTAAAGACTCTGCTGTGGAATGTAATTTTTGAAGATATTTAATTAAACATTGGGTACTATATATTAAACTTAGGCGTTTTGAGACATACTTCTTTGTGATGCGTTTTATCATAAACGTGGAAAATTATTTCCCCTCCCCTTTTTTTTTTTTTTGGCGTCACATGCGTTGTGGCGGCTATTTTAGTGTGGCTGAACGTTTAAAAAAAAAAATAAGACAGCAGCATAACCACCCGGGGGCAAATAGGGCTAAGCATATCCTAATTCAACGTTGATTTGCAGCTTCATGCTAAGTGATGAACACACTGAAAAACACAGTATTGTGAATATATCTACATGTCAAAACTTATAAAAACCCCCCTCTACAAACTAATTATCTTTAGCTTTTTGTACTACAGTGTTATGAACGATTCATATCAAATGGTGATGCAAGACTGATGGAGCATTATTGTATATATATATATTGGCCTCTATAAAAGATGGATAAATTTTTTTAGCTTTTGTTGACAAAAATATAAACACGTGCACCATTGACAAAGATTAACTTGACATTGTAATACAAAGTCAATTCACACGATATGAGGCATTTTATTTTCTTTGTTAGTTTTGGATTTTAATTATAAAAAAAGCGACAGATCATAAGCAACCTTCTGTTGTGTTCCGACCTGCAAAAACAAAAAAGGGTCATGAATTTAAGTGTTTCGGAAGAAGGCTAAATACTGAAATTCCCTAGAAGGGCGTGACTTAAACAATGATAATTGAGCTTCAATTTTTTTTGACAAATTTGTTAAACCGAAAAAATTACATTATTTTGTGATAACAGGGCTATTGACTAAAAAAAAATATAAGGAAACACGGCTTGTGGGAGGGAAAAAAAATGACTTGAACCTTTAAAAACATTTTGTGCTTGAGTATATAAGAAACACCTTTCAAAAAAGTCAGTTGGCTTTATTCTGAAAATCATTCAAACATCTCAATTTATGTTCATATGTTATCTCTTATTGAGTGTCTTTAAATTAGCCGAAAACTTTCCGAAACACCAAAACATAAAAACAAAAAAACAAAAAAATAACAAATAGATAAATTATAAACGAACAAAGCATGTCTACTCTCTTCAAAAGCCGTGTACGTAACAAACTATTTCTAAGCAAGTTTGTGGAAAATCCCACAGATGTTGTGAGAGCTCATTTCAGAGACAAGCAGCACATAGGGTTCTCCGGATTCACTGGTATCGGTGGACCAAAAGTCATCCCTAATGCTTTGTGTGAATATACGAGATATCACCACTTGAACATGCCTGGTGACACTGAAAGACAGATGAGATTCAACTTGTATGTTGGTGCCTCTTGTGGTGTTGAAGAGGATAAAATGGCCTTGGAAAATATGATTGCCAAAAGAACTCCACATCAAGTTGGTAAACAAATCAGAAAGAGAATCAACAGTGGGGATACACTTTTCTTTGACAAAAATTTATCTCTTTTCCCACAGGAGCTTTTATCCGGGTTCTACAACAAAGAGCTAAACCTACCCGATCCCGACAAAACTGATGCCCTTCCTTCCAATGTTTTGGATATTGCGGTTATTGAGGCCACTGGTATTGACGAAGATGGTGGTATTATTCTAGGACCTTCTGTTGGTGCCACTCCTGAGTTCTTGGCAGGTGCATCCAAAATCATCATAGAAATTAACACCACCATAAAAGAAATGAAGGGTCTACATGATTTGGTTCTGCAAAAAAATGCTCCTTATAGACAGCCATTGATGCACACTAAAGTTGACCAAAGATTGGGATCTGAAAAGCTTTACATTGACCCTTCCAAAGTGGTTGCTGTTTTAGAATCAAAGATTGAAGACCACATTCCTGAAAACTCTCCTGCTGATGAAAACTCTGCCAAGATTGCTTCCCATCTAATTGCCTTCTTCAAAGAAGAAGTTAAGCACAACAGAATGCCAAAAAATCTTTTGCCATTGCAAAGTGGTATCGGTAATGTTGCCAACAGTGTCATTGGAGGACTAGCAAACTCCGGATTTAAGAACTTGCAAGTCTTTACAGAAGTCTTCCAAGACTCCTTTTTGGACTTGTTTGCCAACGGTTCCTTGGATGTAGCATCCTCCACATCCATCAGATTAACTCCAAACGGTATGAAAAGACTAGACAAGAACTGGGATTCATGGTCAAAGAAGATCATTTTGAGACCACAAACCGTATCCAACAACCCTGAATTAATTAGAAGACTTGGTGTTATTGCCATGAACACTCCTGTTGAAGTTGACATCTACGGCCATGCCAACAGTACCTGTGTTTTGGGATCTAAGATGTTGAACGGTATTGGTGGATCCAGAGAGTTTTTAACATCTGCCAAGTACAGCATAATGCACACCATCTCTGCCAGACCTACTCCTACGGATCCTCTTGGTATCACCTCTATTGTGCCATTTGTATCTCATGTCGATCAAACAGAACATGACTTAGATGTCTTTGTCACCGAGCAAGGTCTAGCTGACTTGAGAGGCCTAGCTCCAAGAGAAAGAGCCTTAGAGATCATTAACAAGTGTGCTCATCCTGAATACAGACCATTGCTACTAAAGTATTACAGTGACAGTCTAAAGAGATCTAATGGTAGAATGCACGAACCCCATGACCTACACAAGTGCTTTGAAATGTACTTCAACTTGGAAGAAAGAGGATCCATGAGAGCCTTTAAAACTGGCAGCAAATTATAATTAATGACTTAACATAACAGTAACAATATAGAGATATTTATTGATCTTTTTCTTTTCTTTTTTTTTTACTATAAATAACGATTTTTATAACAAAAACTAAGTATGATTTGCTGTTTTTTTTGGGGTTACCTGTTTTGGAATTGATTAAACCTGTATCTGAGCGGCTCAGTAACATCACGTGTGTTACCGACTTAATCAACTTTTTTTTTTAAATTTTCTTTTTTGCTGTAGAAACCATAAAAACACTCTGATAAAAACTGAGCACGAAAAACATACAATTCAATAGAAACAGATGAAGCACGAAACCACAAGTAATATGACTAAAGAATACCCAGACATAGCTGTTTTTGATTTGGACTATACAATCTGGCCTACATATGCCGACACCAACATATCTGTGCCTGTGAAGTTTGATGCTGCAAACAACCACCTGGTTGATTCATACGGGTATGTTGTGAAGCTATTTCCGGATGTTTTGAGGATCTTTGAGGATCTTCAGAACCACGGGGTCACCATACTGACTGCTTCCAGAACATGGGCGCCAGAGGTAGCCAAGGAAATGATAGATGAATTTGGCATCAAGAAGTACATCACAGCCTCCGAGTGGGGTGAAAGATCCAAGAAGGGCCACATACAGGACTTGCTGAAGACTTTGGGGTACAGCAAGTCTGAGATCCCTAGTTTGAAAATAGCGCTGTTTGATGACGAAGGCAGAAACAAGGATGTTAGAAGCATTGGAGTTGACTTTGTTTACCTGAACGCCTCCAATGGGGTTACCTGGAAGGACTACCAAAACTACCTAGAAGGGAAGGTCAAATAGACATTGCACGTGACTCTAATAATTTATGCAAACGCAGTTCAGAATATAGATAATAATCCCATTTCTCCACTTTTTGTTGTTGTTGTTGTTTTTTTTTTTTTTCCTTCTGCTAGTTTTTGTTTGATGCGAGACAAAAAAAAAAAGAAGCGAACAGATGACCACAGCATTAGTAATTCCCCGTTTTAATTTCTTTTTTCTTAATAAGAGCATTACTCAGATAAACGATGATAATAAAAAAAATCTTTGAAGGATATGTAAAGCAATATTATTGTTAGTTAACTTGCTTGTATATAAAGAAGCCCTTAGATCATCTTAGGAAAGAATAAAGAGGTTTATTGAAACTCACCAAACAAGACACATAACCAGCACATCATGTCCACAAGCATATCTGCGGATATAAGCAAGGCTCCCACATTCGAAAATGGCGAAGCACAGAACATAGAAAACCCATCACAAAGGCCTGCTGTGTTCCGCACAGCATTCCACGAGTGTATGTTCTTTGTTGTTTGTGCAATGGCACAGATTCTTAACCAAGGTGCACAAACACAAACACTGACTTTATTCAACACCCTGTCCCAAGACCTAAAGGCCTCAAAGAATGCCGAGTCTTGGCTGATGTCTTCATTTTCGTTGACATCCGGATCTGTGATTTTGATCACTGGCCACTTGGGTGACATATACGGCTGGAAAAAAGTGATCATGATCGGGTATGCGATGGCCTTCATTGGGGCTTTGGTTGTGGGGCTCTCACACTACTCAAAATCAGTCAACCAGTTCATCGTCGCCAGAGCCCTGCTCCAAGGTGTTGGTGTGTCCTGCATCCTCCCAAACCTGGTTGGTATCGTTGGACGCATTTACCAACAGGGCTCCTACAGAAAGTTCGTGGTCATCTCCATCCTTGGTGCGGGTGCGCCCACCGGTGCTGTTCTGGGGTGTTTCATGCCAAGTGTGATAACAAACTCCGATCCTGAGAATACATGGCCATGGGCGTTTTATGCATACGCCATTCTGTGTATCATCACCTTCGCTATCTCATACGTTTACCTTCCAAAGGGGTCTGAGGGTAACAAGCGGAAGCTTGATGTCTGGGGCATGATCTTTGGTGTGTACGGACTGGCTGGATTCAACTTTGCTTGGAACCAAGCAGGTGTTGATGGTTGGCAAAAGGGTTACAACATAGGAATCCTAGTCAGCTCTGTTATCTCTTTGTACATCTTCTATAAAGTCGAGATGAAGGCTGAAAACCCAATACTAGATCCAAAGGTTGTCAAAAACTTCAGAGTTGTTACCTTGCTGGTAAATGTTTTGGTCGGTTGGGGATCCTTTGGTGTCCAGCTATTCTACTTATACCAAGTTTACTTGAATGTCTCCAACGATAGACCTTTGGAAGCTGGGCTGAAGTTCTTGCCATTCTTGGTTTGTGGTTTGATTGCATGTGGTTTAGTCCCTGTGCTGATAGGCAAAATAACCGCGCTTGGTCTGACAATGTTATCCTCATTGGCTTTCTTTGTTGGTGGTCTGCTGTTCACGTTGACTCCGCCGGACCTTACCTTTTGGAAAATGGAATTCATTGGTATTCTTATTTTGTCTTTTGGTATGGACTTTTCTTTCCCTTCATCACAGATCATTCTGTCAGATCTATTGCCTAATGGAAATGCAGGCTCCTTGGTCTCAACAATGACCAACTACGGCATGTCCTTGTTTTTGGGTATTGCCGTTGTTGTTCAAAGAGAAGTTGGTTTAAATCATCCTAAAAACACATTGCTGAAGAATATTAGAGCAGGCCAGTATTTTGGAATTGGTGTATCAGTCATTGCATGTTTGATATCTATGATCCTTATCATTGAGATGCACATGGGGAAACCAGAAGAAAATTTAGAAAACCCAGAATCCGACCAATCTTCTTCCATAGAAACTAAAAACTAATAAATAATTTTCTGTTTATTTTGATAATTTTTTTTTTTTTTTTCTTTAATCATAATTATTAAATTAAGAAGTAAATATATACATTAACATTATTTTTTTTTTATATACCTAAGATGCAATCATGTTTAATCTAATTCTTCAACAATTGGTTCTTCTGAACCTTCTGGAGCACCACCTGGGGCAGCACCTGGAGCACCACCTTCAGCACCTGGGGCACCACCGGCAGCGTATAGCTTTTGCATGATTGGGTTAGAAACGGCTTCTAATTCCTTTTGCTTATCAGCGAATTCTTCTTCAGTGGCAGTGGTGTTGTCATCTAACCAAGCAATAACTTCAGAACACTTTTCTTCTAAGGTCTTCTTGTCAGCTTCATCTAACTTGTCACCGGCTTCGGATAAGGTGTTCTTTAAGGAGTAGGCCATGGATTCTAATTGATTCTTACCTTGGATTCTCTTAGCTTCCTTTTCATCTTCTTCCTTGAACTTTTCAGCTTCGCTGACCATTCTATCGATATCTTCTTGAGATAATCTACCCTTGTCGTTGGTGATGGTGATCTTTTCAGACTTACCAGTACCCTTTTCAACGGCAGAGACGTTTAAGATACCATTGGCATCGATGTCGAAGGTGACTTCAACTTGAGGAACACCTCTTGGAGCTGGAGGAATACCAGATAGATCGAACTTACCTAATAAACTGTTATCCTTGGTCTTGGTTCTTTCACCTTCAAAGACTTGAATCAAAACACCCGGTTGGTTGTCAACAGCGGTAGAGAAGGTTTCAGACTTCTTAGTTGGAATGGTAGAGTTTCTTGGAATCAACTTGGTCATGATACCACCCATGGTTTCAATACCTAAGGATAATGGAGTAACATCTAACAATAACAAGTCAGCAGTCTTGGAAGAGGTGTCACCGGATAAAATAGCGGCTTGGACAGCAGCACCGTAAGCAACAGCTTCATCAGGGTTGATGGATCTGTTTGGTTCCTTACCGTTGAAGAAGTCAGAAACTAACTTTTGAACCTTTGGAATTCTGGTAGAACCACCGACTAAAACAAGTTCGTGGACTTCACCCTTGGAGACCTTGGCATCAGTTAAGACCTTTTCGACTGGATCGATGGTGTTTCTGAATAAGTCAGCACATAATTCTTCGAATCTGGCTCTGGTGATGGAAGTGTAGAAGTCAATACCTTCGAATAAGGAATCGATTTCGATGGAGGTTTGAGCGGAAGAAGATAAAGTTCTCTTAGCTCTTTCACAAGCGGTTCTTAATCTTCTCAAGGATCTTTGGTTAGAAGATAAGTCCTTTTTGTTCTTTCTCTTGAATTCTTGGATGAAGTGGTTGACTAATCTGTTGTCGAAATCTTCACCACCTAAATGGGTATCACCAGCAGTGGCCTTAACTTCGAAGATACCGTCTTCGATGGTTAATAGGGAGACATCAAAAGTACCACCACCTAAATCGAAGATTAAAACGTTGTGTTCACCCTTACCGTCGTCCTTCTTATCTAGACCGTAAGCAATGGCGGCAGCAGTAGGTTCGTTAATGATTCTTAAAACGTTTAGACCAGCAATGGCACCAGCATCCTTGGTAGCTTGTCTTTGGGAATCGTTGAAGTAAGCTGGAACGGTAACAACAGCATCGTTAACAGCAACACCTAAGAAAGATTCAGCGGTTTCCTTCATCTTGGTTAAGATCATGGCGGAGATTTCTTCTGGAGTGAAGACCTTGGTTTCACCCTTGAATTCAACTTGGATCTTTGGCTTGGTATCTTGTTCAACAATCTTGAATGGGAAGTGCTTCATGTCACTTTGAACATCTTCATCAGTGAATTTTCTACCAATCAATCTCTTGGCATCGAAAACAGTGTTAGATGGGTTCATAGCGGCTTGATTCTTAGCAGCATCACCGATTAATCTTTCACTATCAGTGAAAGCAACGTAAGAAGGAGTAGTTCTGTTACCTTGATCGTTAGCAATGATTTCAACTCTATCATTGGCGAAGTGAGCAACACAGGAGTAGGTAGTACCTAAATCAATACCGACAGCTTTAGACATTTTTTGTTATAATATAATGAGTAAATTAACTTAATATATTCTTGATGGTTTTTTTTCTATTAATTCTTATCTTATCAGATTTAGAAACAAATGTGTTGAAAATAATTTTAAAACCATCAACCAGTTATATAATAATTGAAGTAAAACATATCGCACAAGATTTCAAAAAGAAAATTTTTTTATTACTTTTTTAATTACGTTAGAGTATTGAATAAAAATTGCTAGAAACTTCCTTTAAAGCTGACTATAGTGTTTAAATAAGACACCAGAATTTTCTGGAAATACTGAACCTTTTCAATGAAAAATTTTCCTACAGTTTGAATTCAACAGCCATCAAGAGTATGTAAATACTACTAGCAATGTGTGTGTGTGTATTTTTTTTTAGTTTGAACAAAAATAACTTTAAATCGAACATTCTAGAAAAAAAATATATATAAAGGAGGGAAAAAATTATTATCGCTAAACCAATACGTGTATCGGATATAATAACACCAGCACACACTCATACAAATCAATCTTATTTTTTTACAGTGGAAAGTTCTGGAAAAAAAAAATATTTATATATAACAAAATACTGTCTGTTGCAGGACAGCACGTGAATGATTGACCAGGCTGCTAGAAATATATTCACGTGATGTATGCTTATTTTTTTATCAACTTGTTCAATTAATTTGTGAGAAAACATCTTGGGCTTGCAATCTTATCTGTATGTAACTATACAGCCTCCATATACAAAGTCTATCAGCGAAAAAAAAAAACAAGCTTCTTTGAACATGAATTAAAAAAAAATCAATCAGCATTCGTGATCCTCTTATATAATTCAGAGCTGTCATTCAGATAATAAACCATGTTGCATCTCTGGTAGTAATCTATGGCCATTTCCATGTTATTAATAACAGTATCCAAAAAGTGGCAGTCTTTTCCTAACATCATACTTTTGTAGTTGACCTCGTTATCCGCATGAACAATGTGCAGATGCAGCTGGTAGTATGAGGGTTGATAGTGGAAGTACAGCTTCACCTTGTCAATGCCAGTGTTGCCATATTTCTTGAGTATCTCAAATTCAACAAATCTCTTAACTTTCTTCAACATTTCCAGATGCTCTTCGGACTTAAAATCTCTGATGGATTTAAATTGGGAGTCCTTAAACAAAAGAAGCAAGTACATGCTCTTCAAGTCTGTTTCATCCGTCCACTTCATGTCTGGGAGAACTAGGAAATCAGGCTCATTGAATCTCACAAATTCCTGTTCCGTTTTGCCTTGAATGATGTTGTAAACCCACTGGATGGATCCTTCTTGAATATTGTAATCGATGTAAGGCTTGACTATTTTGTTGTATATCTCTGGAGTTTCAATCACTTGAAAGTTTTTGTTCTCATAGTCGTACTTGGATAAGTGCTTGTCTGAAGCAGGATATATCAAGTTGAACTTGTAGTCAGATGCATGTTCGCTTGTTTTCAATGACCCTTCTCCCCAGTGATAGCAATCGTTGTCTTTGGTGTTCTTAAAACTATTGTAGTCCATGATGTCCATTGCAGACAGATTCTGCTTGTTTATGTGAAGTATGGCTCTGTTCTCTTTTGAAACCTTATCCTCGTCGTTCAAAGGAATGAACCCATATAGTGAGAGAGATTTGCTCACTTCGTCTTGGCTCAAAGTTCTTATGTATACGAATTTGGAAAGTAACTCTTCTAACTGCGATGGCATTCTTTTTAAATATTTGTTGAAATAACTTTTAGATATATGTTCTAAATGGCTGTTTGGGTAAGGGGTTGCTTCAAACTGTTTGAATTATCATAATATTACTTTTCCATATTTGTTTTTGCTAACCTACGAAATAAAGCGATGAACTGGGGGGGGGGTTTTTTTCTCCGAGCAGTATTCTTGTAATTGGTAAATGTTCTCATAGATATTATTTATACGCTCATGTAAGATGCCGTGGTCTTACTCTAACAACTAAAAAGATGATGTATCAACAGCTTGCAAAACTTGATAAAATGGCAACGTATTCATGGAAAGCCAGCATAAATACTTGCTTCAATAAATAAAAGATTCATGAAGAGAGAGAGAAAAGATATATACTCATGTACAACTGCACCCTTAACTTTGTTTGCTAGCCTTTTGTTCTTGAGCTGGACTCAAAAAAGGAATCTTCAAATTAATAAATTGCTTAATAATTACATTTTTAATAGTCTTTTCGTAGACATTTTGGATAGTCTTGACTGCTGGGTATGAGGCACCAAACTTGGCCAATGCAAGGTTGATTCTTTGGTCCAGGTTGATGAAATTCTTGATCAGCAACTGGGTGTTGTTCTCTTGGCTGGCATCATTGGTGTCCTTGTAATCAATCAATCTCATCTTGATGAATATCAGGTATCCAACAAACTGGATCCATGATCTGCTTTGGAAGGTTATGGCTTTGAAGAGCAAGTGCACAAGCAAATAGACCTCGCACATGGAAGATGCATTGACTAGCTTGCCTCTATGGTTTCTTAAGATTATCTCAAGGTTGACAAGGAAAGTCATTGCTGACTCAGGAATAAAAGATCCATTCTTTTTGTTGCTTTTCTCATTCATCTTGTACACATATGACAGGATGTGGAATCCTGAGAATATAAAGAATGGCGGGATAGATAACAGACTTGCATTGGAGGCTGTCATGAGCCATATCAAGGCAATGAAGAAGTACTGGAAGTTGACATCATCAACGATCTTTTTCAAAGACTTCTTCTTCGGTGTCTTGGTCTTTGGGGTTATAAGGTACTTCTGGGTCAGCTGGACTCCAAATGATAACAGTACACCTACAAAAATAAGCTTGTATAGCTTGGTTGAGGTACAGAAGCTTACGGCATATAGCAATGCACTGGCCAAGGTCAGGCAATGACCAAAAAACCACACTTTCTCGTAAGATATATTTTTAAGATAACTCTTGTAATCGCTTGGCATTGATGAAGTGGTTCACTTGGATAGTAGGGTTGTAGGCAAATCTCTCAATGAGAAAAAAAATATATATGCTGGATCCGAAAGAGAATAAATCAAAATAAGTCTGCTTCTTTTACTATGCTTGGTGGTTTTTTTTTTTTAAAGAAAATAATATCAAGTGTTTGGTTCACTTGCACAAAACGTCGTTGTAAAATCGTGACACTATCTTAATAAAACTAGATTTTCTGTAATGCCCAATAACCTTGTTTTTATGTCAAAAATCGGAAAAAAAAAAAAAAAAGACATTAAAAAATTTTCTTCTGCCCCTATTTTTTCTTCTTTTGCTCTACTGATTCTTTTTTGTTATTTGACCATTGACCCGAAGCTTCCGGTTTAATATTTTTGCTTGGAGTTGCCAAAAACTCAGATATGGTCTGTATTAATTAAATCTAAAACTTACGAAAACAATTTTTTTTTTTAATATAACACGGTATTTGTTGTTATATAACTAAAAAGCATTCTCTAACGTAAAAAGCCTTTCTTCTTTTCTTTGGTAGTAGTTATGCTTGCTTGAGATGTCTTTGTATTGACTTCCTTAGCAGAAGATCCGTTGTTTGATTGCAGGTGCATTTCTAATTGATATTTCTTGTCTTCCAAAGCCTTCAATTGCTTCGTTAACTTGTCCTTCATTTCCTTGTGCTTCAAAAACAACTCGTTTTCCGATTTTTGTAATTTCTTTTCTTTCTCCAGAACCTTTTCTAAGAAGATTTGCTTCATTTCAGATTCCAACTTGGATAGTTTGGCTTCGTGCAAGGACTTCTCTTCTTTCAACTTTTCGCTTGGATCAAATTCTTTGAAAATCGTGTTATCTTGCTTGATTCCTAGGCTTACTAACTTCTGGGATCTGTATTCTTCATAAAGAACTTTGGATGTCTTTTCCTTCAATTCTTCCATGAATTGCTTGATTAGCAAATCCTTCAAGTAGGTGAAGTCACTGTGTTGTGGATTATCAACATTCAAGACACCCCATGGATATACTCTGGCTCTCTTGCCAGTAGAGTCTACCTCAGTACCAGCCATAACAGCCAATGGGAACTTGGTCAATAATTCTTCGATGTACTCGCTGCTTTCTTTATCATCATCGTGGTAAACAGATGGAGTGAAGTAGTTGATGTTGTGTTCAGCCAATTGCTTCAAAATTCTGTTTTTGAAGCCTTCAACTTCTCCAACGGTCTTCAAAGTATCAGATTTGGCAATGATTGGAATCAAGTTGGAAACTGGACTGATCTTGGAACAAAATTCTAAATCAAAATCTGTTAAGCCATGGCCATTTGGCTCAATAAGATAAAGAACACAGTGAATTCTTGGATCATTGAACTCGTTCAATTTTCTGGTTATTAAGTTTTCCTGTTCCAAGTAGTAGTCGTATCTTCTGTGGATCTCCTTCATGATAGGACCATATGAGTCAGTGTTATCAATGTAGCCACCAAAGCCTTCGGTGTGGACAACATTCAATCTTAAGTTGACACCATTTTCCTCAATAACAGTATTAATGCTTTTCAAGTTTATGTTGTTTTCGTCCAAGGAGGCATTGTCGACACCAGCACTGTCACCCAAAGAATCTTGCAATTGCAATCTTCTTAGCTTTTCAGACAAGTTTCTGGATATTTGTTCTTCAGTGATTTCATGAGCTCCGCTTTCCTTATTAGTCAAATCTCTGTTGAATAAGGTATTGATTAGAGTCTTCTTACCTAAGCCGTCTTTACCAACAAGCATTAGGTTGAATTCAAAGCCTTGTCTCATAGACTTTCTGTGGTATTGCTTTGGTAAGTTAGCAAAACCAACATAACCTTGAGTCAATTTCTTCTTCAAAATCTTGAACTCAGGTTGTTGAGGTAATACTTGTTTTAAAACGCTCTCTTGCATTGCAAATTGGCTGGTTGGAGTGTTAGTTTCAACTTCAGACATTGTTTGTTTTTTATTCGAAATAACTATTTGATTCTATATTTAGCTGGTATGACAAGTTGGTTTTATAATGTGAAGATATTGGAGTTTAATGCACAACAAAGACAGAGTGTATGAGAAGCAAAATCTGGATTATAAAAAAAACACTAAATTGATACACCTAAAGGATAATCTTTGAATGAAATTGTTATTTTTTTTTGGTTAGATCAGATCTGTTTTTTTTTTGTGTGTGTGAGCTTTCTTTGTTTATTTTTCATTCACAAAAACAAACATGTTCCTAAATTTTTAAAAAAAAAACAGCAAAAAAAACAAAAAAAAAAAAATTTTCTTAGCAGTTTGGCGGAGGTCAAGTGCACGTAAAAGGGGATTTGGTTTAATTAAGTGTCTATTGCTGGAATGAGGAAAAAAAAAAAAGATCATTTTTGAAGAGCCGCATTTCCTAAACAAGTAACATAATTGTTTTATATCCGCCTCATTTGGTTTTACTAATAGATCGTTATCTTTAGGATAGAAAAAAGTGAGATTTTATATAGCAAAAACTCAGCTTGGAACTAGCTTCCCAAGTAATGCTTGGTAAACAGATTAAATATGCATAGGCTTATTTGAGTATTCAACAATTACCAAAAGATTAATACTCAATATTTCAACTTTTTCTCCAGCAATATTGTAAACAAATACAACTATAACACTCGCATATACAACCACACACTATTCAAACAACAGTAGCTCGCCTTTAATACAATATAGGCAGATTGATCTACTTCTGTTTTCTGTGATTTGTCTCTATTTAAATACTAATGTGTTTTTACCAATTAAAAATTAATCGAAGCTCGATTAGCTCAGTTGGTTTAGAGCGTAGTGCTAATAACACTAAGGTCAACAGTTCGATCCTGTTATTGAGCAGCGTTTAATTTTTTTTTTTGCATTTTTTTAATGCTTGGCTTAATAAAACATTTGTTCTTAAATAGTGTAATCATCTGTTAAATTATAATAAACTTGGGGTTTTTGCTGAGTTACCAGTTTGGTCGAACTCATTAAGAGCTAGATAATTAATAATTTCTCTCTTGTTTTTTTTTTTTTTTTTTTTTGCTTTTTTAATTGCCAGAATATAATATGACATGAAATGCGCGATTAACGCTGGTTAAAAGATTAATAAAAAAAAACATAGAATTGCTTGCACCTGTGTTTCTTTTGAAAAATCTGTTTTGTATAATAAGATATAAATAAAGAACCTTGAATTTAAAAAATCTTTTAAAAATAAACACTACTAGACCATACAATAACTAAGAAAAGCCATGTCTAGTGTGCAGGTATATACCCTGAAAATCGGGAATGGCTATCACGAACAATCTGATAAAACAGTAAAAAACGTTATCTACACTGTGCTGTACGAAACTCTGGAAAAGCTGAGCTTTTCAGAAGGTCTAAGCAAAGAGGATTCCAGCATCATTCAACAAAAAATTGGCGTCACTAAAAGCAACAGCAGCAAGGACGACTACGACGTTGCTATTCCGTTGTTTCTGTTACCCAAGAACCATGAAAATAACGTCATCGAAACAATCAATGTTAAGCTGAAGGAAATTGGATATTCCATTGACAACGTCCGGAAGAGTACCCCTCAGACAGTAGAGGATGTCTTTTCTGATAGGTTTTGCATTTCCCACTCTCAAGGAAAGATGTGTGAGGAGTGTCTGTGCGGAAAAGAATGCTGCAGCAGTGAAAAAGATAGTGAGAGAGATGTAGAAAAGATGGAAGATGAGAACAAGGAATATGCAGTGAAGGCATTGATCAATGGGATTACATGCACTGCGTGCACGGCAACTATTAACAACGTTTGCAAAGAACTGTGGTATGTCAAGTCCAGTGAGATCAACTTCATCACCAAGATTGGTGTTTTTGTTTTGAAAAGCAACGATATGTCTATAATCGATGATTTGAAGGAGAATGTTGAGGACTGCGGCTATGACTTTGAGTTGTTGGAAGAGCCTGTTTTGATCAGTGACATCTCTGAGGATAATGACCACATGCAAGTCGAAAATATGGTGTTTCAAGTATCCGCAGTCATTGATGGTATCTACTGTGCCGCATGTGTTCATACTATAGATAACGCAATCAAAAACGAACCCAAGCTGGAAGATGTTCTCATCAATGCTGAAATAAACCCTATTACCAAGATAGGTAACTTCATGCTGAGAAATTACAACGACGAAGTGAAGCATCTTTTAATAGAAACGGTGGAAGATTGTGGATATGATTTCGACATCATTGATGAAGTGCAAAATGTTGAAAACAACAGCTTGAAAACCAAGCTGTTCAGAACCATTAATCTGAAAGTTGAAAACATGTACTGTGGTCAATGTCCCTTGAGAATCGAGCAAGCATTGAAAAGCAACATCGCAGTTACTGACTCTGAAATGATCTTGAAATGGAGCGAGTCGCAGCCATCAAAGAAAAAACAAAACCTGACAAAGAAACATGAAATTCTAAAAATCATTTACAAGCCAAGTATAACAAATAGTCTTAACATAAGGAGCTTTATAGACATTATAAATGCTGTTGATTCGAAGATTTCCGTCACTGTTGCTGAAAAGGAAAGTCTTCAGGACCACATGAACAATATTGCCAGCAAGGAGTTGAAGAATATTGCCATAAGACTTTTGATTACGCTAGTATTTGCAATTCCATCGTTTGTCTTTGGTATATTGGTCATGTCACTGCTGTCTAAGAACAATCCATTGAAACAAAAAATGGAAACAAAGACTATTGGGAACGCAAGTATTCTGATGTGGATTCTGTTTGGTGTATCCACACCAGTGTACTTTGGTGTGAACCTGATCTTCCATAAAAAGGCCTTCAAAGAAATAAGGGTTCTGTGGAAGATGAATGTTTTGTTTGACCATAACAACGGCAAAAACATGTTCCTGAGTGGTTTCAACTGGAAGGCTTTCTTGAAGAGGTTTGTGAAATTTGGCTCAATGAATATGCTAATATCACTGGGCACAAGTGTTGCTTACTTTGCATCTGTGGCCATGGTGATTCTTTCCACGAAGCAGAAGGCTGGAGATGAGATGTATGAAACTTACTTTGACAGTGTAGTCTTTTTGACCTTCTTTTTGTTGATTGGCAAATTTTTGGAAAACTACAGCAAAAAGAAAACAGTAAGGATGCTAAACAATTTGTCGGCCGTTAGTGGTGACTCTTCAGTCACAATTATAGACCAAGTGAACAGTAAAATTACAGATATCAAGTATGTGAAGATCCCAAAAAATCAATTAGAGATAAACGACATCATGCTGGTCAAACCAGGCGAGTCTCCTGCAGTTGATGGGATTTTGCTGGTTCCTTTGCAGCAGGACTCTGAATTCAATAATGAGACCATCATTACACAGTTTGATGAAAGCTCTTTGACCGGAGAGTCTTTGCCGTGCAATAAAGTCGTCGATGACTCCATTTATGCAGGAACGATCAACCTGACCTTCCCAATCCACTCACAAATCAAAGACATAGACAACTTATCAAAGGGATCGCTTTTGGATAAGATTTTGGAGTCAATCACCATGGGCCAGCTGAACAAAAGAGCTTCTTTGGAAAAAACCGCTGACAGCTTGACATCCTTTTTTGTGCCAGCCATATGCTTTATCTCCCTGGCGGTGTGGTTTATCTGGATGGGGCTGGGATACACCCACAAACTCCCTATCAGCTACATCTGCAAAAAAGAAGACTTGCTAAGATGCTCTGAGAACTGGAGCTTGTTTTCTGTTGGCTTCTCGATATCTGTTTTTGTTATTTCATGTCCATGTGCTTTAGGCTTGGCAGTTCCATTGTCGATGTTTGTTGGCAGTGGTGTTTTGGCCAAGCAGGGCATTTTGCCAAAGGGCGGTGGTATGGCTTTACAAAACTGCAATGAAATAGATGTGGTTTGCTTTGACAAGACAGGCACTTTAACCCAAGGAAACGTTGTTGTTGTTGATTCCATGGTTTCTGATGCTAGCAAATGGAACATCTTGAGGTACATGGAAGAAATGAGCAACCATCCTCTGAGTAATGCAGTAGTTGACTTTATAAACAAAGAGCTTGGTGTGTCTGCTGAAAACTTAGATACCACCAACATAGGAAATGTTGAAGAAGTCTCTGGAAAGGGACTAATTACAGATAAAGGCTACATTGTTGGGAATGAAAAGTTTTTGATTGAAAATGATTACAGTTTTGATACGGATATGCTGGATGCCTTTTTGAGGTGGAAATTGAAGTGCTTTTCCGTGGTAATTTTTGGACTAAACAAGAGAGTACTGGTCTCGCTTGCTTTGGCTGACACTTTAAGGGAAGAAACGAAGTTTGTTATTGACCAGTTGCAGGCCAAGGGTATAGAAGTGTACATGTTATCTGGAGACAATCCGATAACAGCAAGAGCTATAGGAGAACAGTTGGAAATGAAGAACGTGGACAAGTATGTTAAAGGGGGCTTGCTACCTGAAGACAAGGCCAATTTGGTGAAGCAGCTGAAGAGAGAAGGTGAGAAGACAGTTGTTATGATCGGTGATGGGATAAATGATGCACCGGCTCTGAGCAATGCCACTGTTGGGATTGCCTTATCAGCATCGAAAACAGCAAATGAAAACAGAACATCTGACCTTGCTTTGCTGTCGTGTGACTTTGCAATTTTGCAAAAACACATGCCTCTGCTGAGTGTGTTGACACTGTTTGATGTGTCCAGGGTGACTTTACGGAGAGTATACATGAATCTGGGCTGGGCTTTGCTGTACAATGTCATAGGGATCCCTATAGCAGCTGGAATACTGTACAAGCCATTAGGATTTAAGTTGTCGCCTACCTGGAGTGCCTTTGCCATGGCGGCATCGAGTGTGAGTGTGGTGGTATCATCAACGCTGCTGAAGTTCTACAAGCCAGTTGACTATGGAAAGAAGATGTGTGCACAAAACCAGAGTGGACATTAAATTCCGTGTTTTTTGTTTTGGTGTTGTTTTTGTTTTTTCCCTTCTGCCTTAAAAGTCATCAATTGTCAATTTCGAGAACCCCATGGATTATGCCTTTGCTTTTTGCTTGGTGTAATTTTGGCGCTATCAGCAGAAAATGAGGATATGGCATTGTCAAGAATGGTGTTTATATCCGAAGTTCGTTAACAGATTGTAAGCCAAGTGGGGGGCCGTCCAAAAAAAAAAAAATACATTGCCCCTCGTTTGTCCACCCTGTGCATCTCGTTAAAAAATAAAAAAGTGTGACTGATCATCTAAACGTGGATGGCTTTCATGTCATCCTTTTTTAAATTACATGATTAATCATCTACTGAGATATTACATCATATTTTTTGGGGAAGGCTGATCATCAATTTCAGTGATTATCTAATTATATAAATAGCCACTGTGCGATGTGAATTTTGAAAAAAAATATATTCTTTAAACTTTATTTCTTGTTAAAATATAACAATTGCAATAAAACCAGATCCAACATTAATTGTTATTAATCACTAACTCCTTTAAATAAATTTCATAATATCTTCTTTCAAAAAAAAAATGGTCTTTTTAACCTTAAACCCAGTAGTATCCGAACCTTTTGTTCCAAAGTTTGATGAAGAAATTCAAGAACCACTATTCAGAAACAGAAGCGACTCTGTCTCCTCAACTGCCAGTTACGAATCAATGAGAGAAGACGGCTTTAGACCTATAAGACTACAGCAATAAAAGATGCAAGTAGCTGTTTTTCAAAAAAAAAAAAAAAAAATAACCACAATAATGAATTATAAATCGGAAAACATTTGATTTCAACTAGGAAACTGAATCAATGAGAACATGTACAATTTTTCTTTTTTCATTTTTTTTCTTTTTTTTTTATTTATCATATATACAAAATAAAAGAAGCTAATTTTTTAACTTAATTCTTTTTTCTATTTTTAATTATACTTATAATCAAGTCCTTTTCGTTGTAGCACATTAATGCGACTAGTATGACTGCGCATATGGCATTCAGCAGCAACTGTTTGAAGTTATGGGTGAACTTACCAACAAATGTGTACACAAACAGCCATACCAGTGATGATATGACCGCAATGATTTTGATGTGTCTTAGGTTGAACAGCCTCTTTATGGTGTGGCTGGCCATCAGATCTTCAGGCAGGTTTTTTTTGTAAAATTGCGAGATGAAGACAGTACAGTATGCAATTCTCAAGATCATACTGATCCCATTCGATAAAATCAACCCTTCCAAAGACAGGTTGTAGATTTTGATGAACACATAGCAATTTGTCATAAACACTGCACTCAAAGCCATCATCATGTAGGATTGTCTGACAATCTCATCACCATTGGCCACACTCTGGAAAAAGGCTTCCAGAATACCGTTCATGGACAGAAGAGGCAGGTAGCAGCAGTAAGTTCTGATGGTTTCCAAAACAGTTGTGCTGCTCCACTTAGACCCAATCAAGAACTTCAGCAAGTAAGACGAGTTAATAGGACCAAAGATCAGTATCAATATCGACAGATACAGATAGCCCTTGATGATGTTTGAAATCACTTGGAAACTCAAAGTCAAGGTTTTCTTGGAAAAGTTCTTCTGAGAAGTAAATGTCGATGTTGTGCTGCTGAAGACCTTTGTCAAGAACAATCTTGTTGTTTCCTCAATCGGCTGGAATAGGATTCTTGTGATCAATGAGCCGTAGTTCGCCAATAACGAGTAAATTCCTTGTTCTTCAATAGAACACAAGGAGTTGATGATCAGCTTGTCACCCTCAGTCAGCAAGTGCTTGAAACACATTTGGAAATAGACTCTCTTGAAGTGAGTAAGGATTTCTTCGTTGAAGTAATAAGTCTTCTTTTTGGAATTGTAAACTGCATTCACACCATCGTCATTGGTCTCCGGTTTGATCAGAGATAGACTTAGGCTGAATTTGTTGTGTGGCTTAAAGTTCTTTCTGTAGTCCATGTAGTAAAGAACTAGCAGAATGACTGAGTGGGCTATTTTGCCCAGCGAAAATCCTAAAATGGCTATGCCTTCTTCCGAGATGGCAGTCTTGGAGGAAGTGGAGATGTTGATGGTAACGTAAATGGTCAAAAAGTTTATGGCATTCCCAACAGTCAGCCCTATACCCTCAAATGTTGATCTGGTATTGTAGTTCAAAAGATATTGGTTCAGGTTATAGAAGAACTCCACGCACAGTTCCAGAATGATGCTTACCCACAAGATCACTATTGACAGCTGGAAATGAGGCAAACTCTTGAAGTACAAGTTGATCTTGGTGTACTGCCATATAAACAAAACACTGGATAGGGGAACACCGATTATTAATGGAACATAAGAAAAGTTGATGATACTCTGTAGGTTATTTCTGCTGATGTTTTCTATATTCAGCATATCCTTGCTTTTCTCCTCAGACTCCTCTTTCTCAGTGACATTTGATATTCTCAAAATACATATTCTTATGGCCTCTCTCGAAAAAAACAGACATGTATCATGGAGGAAAGTCAAGAATGCCATTATACCAAAGATTTTGGGTGACAGGTATCTGATCAGCAGGTTGTTCATTATGAATGTAAGGATCTTTGTGAAGAACTGCTGCATAATCAAAAAGGAAACCCCTTTTGTTGATTTAGAAAGCAGCTTGTCGTCGCTCATCTTGCTAATGGAATGGGTGTGTTGTTTATTTTGGTGAACATGTAAAATAGAAGAGTGCTGTTCTGTAAATATATACATATATTTTTTTTTCGCTTTCTGTAAGAAGACATATACACATTGCTGGCATTCACGTGCGCACTCGGCACATTTTATTTTTTTTTTTTTTTTTTTTTGGTTTTCCTAAATACCGATCATTTGTTCGGGAGACTACTTTTTTTGTTTTTCTTCTTGTATAATTTCTTTCTAGTGATCCCAAAAAATTAAGGGCAATCAATACCCAAAATACAAAATGGTTGAAGAAGCTAAAACAACCGAAGAGATTCCTGCTATTGGTGAATTGGTCAAAAAAGAAATCACAGACGAAGATGTACACGTTGACGACGAAGAAGATACCGACAAGGAACTTCCCAATAAACGTAGAAAGCTAGATGTTGATCCAGAATTGAAAAAGTTTCTGCAGGGGTTATCAGAGGAAACTAATAGTTCTGTTGATTACCTTCGCTACCTAACTTCCCTTACAGAACAAGATAAGACAATGCCGCTGAATAACGTGGCAAACATAATGAAAAGCGTGCTTCCCCCGGGAACAAAAATCTCTAAAGAAGCTAAGCAGCTGATGCAGGACTGCTGTAGTGAACTCATATCATTTGTCACATCAGGTGCTACTGAGGCTGTGTTTGAAGACAAAAGAAAAACTGTTCTAGGAGATGACATAATACAGTCAATGTACATGCTTGGCTTTCCAAACTACTCTGAAATAATGACTATTTACTTGCAGAAATATAAGGAATTCCAGATTCTCAGACAGCTGACAATAGGAATAATTGAACAGGAAGGTCAAGGAAAGAAGTATAAGAAGAGACAGGAAAAGGAAAGTAAAGACATGGCTGAGAATGGATCGGAAGAAGCCAATGACGGAAAATAAACAACTTTAACGGACTTTTATTATTATTGAAACTCCCCCAACACTGTATATAAACTAATTTGTAATTATTAGGTCTTTAGATTGTAATAAGGCAAGCTACTTTTCACTACATGTTCACCAAGGTGAGCTCTTGGGGAGTGTTGCTTACGGACTTAAGAGCAGTCGCGACAACTTGAATAAGCGGCTAGCAAAAAAAAAAAATGATTGTTCGTTAACTTGTCGAATAATTGAAAAAATAGTTATCAGTGGCAAATATGTAAATCCAAACGAAACCAACAAAAAAGAATCCACAAAAGGTTATTGCCCATAGCTTCATTTAAAAAAAAAAAAAAAAACTTATTATGAAGCCTGCCAATAAGCTCTTAACATCCAATTTTGTTAAACATGTTGGGAAAAGATACATTGCTTTGGATGTAATCACTGCTAACAATGCTATAAAAATTCAAATACCAAATACACCAAAGACCAGTCGCTTAATCAAACATGCTTTAAGCAAACAACGCAAAATAGACGTTCAGGCTATGAGATCATTTAGTCACTCCCAAAGATTGATGAACAAGGACGACAAAGACAACGAAAAAGATAAAGAAGTCCTAGAAGAAAAATCAAACAAGCTAAAGGGAATGACAGGATTCAAGGAACCAAAAAGTGCTGTAAAAGAAAGTGCGGGCTCAGAATCAAAGAAACCAGAAGACGGCGAAGGTCCAGAAGACCATATTCCATCCGTTTACCCACCAGTCATGGCTCTTAGAATATACAAACAACCTTTGCTACCTGGTTTAGCAAAGCCTCTCGTAGTTAGTGATCCTGAGATCGTTGAGACCTTAACGAAATGCATAGAGAACAACCAATTTTACGTCTCAGTATTTTTAAATAAAGACAAGGATGGAAAGTCAACCGGCAAGTTTGATAAGGAACATGCAGACAGATTCACCAGCATGGATGATGTTTACAATGTCGGTACCATTTGTGAAATCTCACATGTGTATGAAAGTCAATCAGCTACTTCTACTCTTTTGTTATACCCACACAACAGAGTAAAGCTATCAGAAATTATCAAAGTTCCTGATGTAGAAGAAAGAAGCTTGTCTGAAGAAATTGCTAAACTTAAGGAAAACGACGGGAAAGCTGAAGAACCAGCAAGCGAAAGCAACGAGTCTTTCTTAATGAAGGAAAACGTCACAGTTGCCAAAGTTTCTGTTTTGAATGATAACGAGTTGGAAAGTAATCCTACCATAAGAGCATTGACATCTGAAATATTGAAGTCTTTAAAAGCCTGTGCCAGTGTAAATTTCCCTTTGAGAGAAGAGATTTCTGCTTTGGCTGAGGCTTTGGACTCATTGTCTTCCAACCAAGATAAGCACCCAGGAAAAATTGCTGATTTTGCCGCAAATGTCACAGCCTCCAGTCCTGAAGAAATTCAAGCAGTCTTGGAAGAGCTAGACATTGAAAAAAGACTGCTAAAGGCCTTAGAGTTAGTCAAGCAAGAAATGATGAATGCTGAACTACAAACAAAGTTGAGTAAGTCAATGGATGAAAGAATTAGAAAGAGGCAGCATGAGTCTCTTCTTTATGACCAGATGAAGGCCATTAAATCTGAATTGGGTATCGATGATGGTAAGCCAAAGGTTATTGAAAAGTTGGCCAAAAGGGCCAGCGAAATGAAGCTACCTGAGCATGTTCAAGTCGTCTTTGATGAAGAGATGGACAAAATGAAAACCATGGAAACTTCGACAGAATTTACCAACACCAGAAACTATGTTGAGTGGATTTTGAATATTCCTTGGAACCAGTACTCCAAGGACCAATTCAATGTCAAAAAAGCCAGAGAAATTTTAGACAAAAAGCATTACGGTATGCAAGATGTTAAAGACAGAATTTTGGAATTTATTGCTGTTTCCAAATTACAAGGAAAGAGTAAAGGGCAAATTGTCTGTTTGGTAGGTCCTCCGGGTGTAGGTAAAACCTCCATTGGTAAGTGCATAGCTGAGTCCCTAAACAGAAAGTTCTATAGATTCGCTGTTGGTGGTTTGTCAGACATATCTGAAATCAAAGGTCACAGAAGAACGTATGTTGGAGCCTTGCCAGGTAGATTGATTGAAGGTTTGAAGCAAGTAAAGACAATGAATCCGCTGATCATGATCGATGAAATCGACAAGATTGCCGAAAACGGTATTCGTGGATCCCCATCTTCAGCTTTACTGGAAGCTTTGGATCCTGAACAAAACGATACATTTATGGACCACTATATTGATATTCCTGTCGATTTCTCCAAGGTCTTGTTTATTTGTACTGCCAACTCATTGAGTACTATCCCAAGACCACTGTTAGATAGAATGGAGGTTATTGAAGTTTCTGGGTACACACAATACGAAAAATTGGAAATCACTAAGAGATACATCGAGCCAGCTAGTAAAAAGAAACATGGTTTGAAGGATACTAATATTCATATTGAAGAAGATGCTATCAAGGAATTGTTAAAAGGATACTGTCCCGAATCAGGTGTAAGAACTTTGAAACAGCATGTTGATAAGATCTATAGAAAGCTAGCATTCAAGATAGTCGAAGAACATCCTGAACCAGAAGTTGAAGCTGCGGAAGAAGTATCTGAAGGCAAAGAATTGGTTGAAAAGACTGCAGAACAAATTGAAAAGGAAACTGATGCCAAGGTCACTACCATATTGGATTCTATGGATAAGAAAACAGCTTCTGACAAAGAAACTACCAAGAAAGCCGAAGATGACGAGGATGAAGTTAAGATAGAAATTGTTGAAGGTAACGAGAATGCAGCTGCCACCAAATTTGAAATTCCAGCTGGCTACAGCAGATCTGTCAAGAAAGAAGATTTACAAGGCTTGGTTGGAACTCCTTACTTCACCAAAGATAGAATATATGAACAACCGCCAGTGGGTGTTATTCCAGGTTTAGCTGCCGGCTCTATGGGTGGTTCTTTGCTATACGTCGAAAGTTGTATCACACAGCCATTGATATACAGCTCTTCTGCTCACTATCAAGCTACTGGATCTTTGAAGGATGTTATTAAGGAATCCACAGATATTGCTTACTCCTTCACCAAAATGTACTTAGCCAAGAAGTTCCCACATAACAGATTCTTTGAAAAGGCCAATGTCCACACGCATTTCCCTGCCGGTGCTGTTCCTAAAGATGGACCTTCTGCTGGTGTCACAATCACAACCTCATTGCTTTCTTTAGCTCTGAACAAACCTATCGTTAATACCGTTGCCATGACTGGTGAAATTTCCTTGACTGGTAAGGTTGGTGCTATAGGTGGTTTGAAGGAAAAAACTATGGCTGCCAAGAGAAGTGGTATGACAGAAATCATTTTCCCTAAGGATAATCTGGCCCAGTGGGATGAAATTCCAGACATCGTCAAGGAAGGTATACAAGCCCATCCAGTTGATTTCTACGAAGAAATCTATGATTACTTGTTTGGAAAGGTCACCACTGATGAAGGTAACACTGTTTGGAAAAAAGAATTTGACGTTATTGACAAAAAGAAAAAGAAATAAATTGTTCCGTATGTATAAAGACTTGTAAATAAGTTTATTTAATGAAAATGTTTATTATTTATATTTGTTGTTGTTTTTTTTGATGATATGACTTCATATCTTATTCCGATTCCAGCTCTTCGAGTTCAGACTCAGGATTACTAAACGTTGAAAAGTCACCATTATCAACACTTGCTGTAACTCCTTCTGACTTCAAATTTTTAAAGTATAAATCTATATCTTCTTTTTTAACCACATCTTTATTCTTAGCAAATCCTGTTAAAAAATCTTTCAAACCTTCTTTAAATACAATAAACTTATCAAAGTCAAGTTGTCTGTCCTCAACAGTGATTCTCATAATATCAGTCTCGTCTTTTGTATATGTGTCTTCATCTGCAATATAGTTAACTGAATCAACTTTTATTGTGGATTTAAACTCTTCTTTTGGAGGTTCATAGAGCTTATATGGATTCACCAAATCATGATACACAACGCTGCTCAAGAATCTCTCCATATCTGAAGATTCGGCCTGTTTTTCTTTATTTAAAATATACTCGAATAGCTTTGAGTAATTTTTCTTTAGCAGTATAGCCGGTTTTGATTCGTATCCAGGTTGAAGAGTTGCAGTTTTTATGAGTAGCAGGTTTGCCATTTTATCATACTTGGCAAAGATTAAGTCAAATTTATCTTCGTAAGCATTGTAGCAATCGCTGCAGATAAACTCGTCAAAGTCATCCTTGGTATATCCGTGATTGTTAATATTCAAGCACCCTAGATGAAACCAATCTTCATTACAGATATGCCCTAAAGTGCATTGTACCATTTCATCATTGCCATCTTGCATAGGACTGCCGTTGCAAAAGCAAAACTCGCCCTCAAAATTTCGTCCCTTTACATTGTCCAGATCGTGACCTATATTCTTTTTGTCAAGTAGACTACATGTAAAGTGGGTGTCATTCATTGAAGATCCGCACTCACAATTATATTCTTTTTTATGCCCAACTTCTATCAGTTCGTGTTTGTAGTGTTCACAAGATATCGAGCAACTGTAGCATATACCCACCTTGCAATCCAAACACGAAAAGATCATTTGTCGTTTTGCCTCTGGCAGGTTGAACGTACAAGTATCAAACTTGTACGGCAGAGCTTCATATGCCTGGTGCTCCAGCTTGTCTTGATTTTCTAAGTAATCAACGACGTCTATTATGTTATCACTTTTCATTGCAGCGATGAGGTGTATGGGTTCTTTATCATTGATTGTTGATTCTTAACGGTATATATATAATTTTTTTAAAAAAAAAAAACGGCAATTATATTTCCTAAAAAAGTAACATCTTTGGCATTTTGTTATCTGCCACGAAACAAAGAGTTTAACCCGCCCAAAAACGCCCAAAAAAATTTTCAAACTGTTCGTGTTTTTTTCATTCTTCTGTTTTTCTTTTTGAGGTTATATCGTTGTTGGAATGATTAGAATGTGACGGATTACTATTAAGGTTTCATAAATCTTCTGCAATAATTACAAAAAATAGGTAGGGCATACATCCATAGAAACAGCAGCAATGTCTAGTAATAACAATAACGGCGATACTCCCAACAATAACAACATTACTAATAACGACAACAATACAAGTGATATTCCATCATACCTGAACAACCCTTCTTCGGAATTGAACTCAGAAGATATCAATCCTATCAACAGACGTAGAAGAAGAAGAAACGTTCAGGACACAGGTAGTGATCTGGAAGATTCAGATGTTGAAAATGATAGTATTTTGAACAGTCAAATAATAAGCCAACAAGGACTACACACTGATATCAATTTAGAACATTCAAGCAATAGAAACACTAATCTTCAGTCATCTCCTGTAAGACCGGCAAGAAGAGGAAGACTTGTCAGAGAAGATGATGCTCTACAATCATCATTGTATGGAACCATTGGTGAAAACACCAACATAAACCTCGACAATATTGAAGGTGATGAAGAGGAAGAAGATGGTCTGGTTGACGAAAGAATTCCTGATGAAAACCAGGATATAAGATCATTAGACGATGCTGTCAACGAAGAATTAATTGATGAAGAAGACGAAGATGATGATGAAAACGGTGTTGATTTGATGAATGAACAGTTCATGGAAAATGATTATAATGAAAATAGAAAAGACGATCATTATGATGTTGATGATAAGATGATCGATGACAAGGAAATCAACGAGGATAAAGATATGGACGGTGCTTATAGAAGAGCAGCTGATAGGCAATTAAACCAAAGAGATAGAATGTTAGAAAGACAAAGAAAAAACGACGATTTACTCAGTGACTTTGGCTCTCATTCCGATATGGACTTTGCCCTTCCTAGTAATGTGGGTAGAAGAAAACCTAAAAAAATACCAGGCAATGACGATCCAAACGGCTATTACAACTTTGATGACGATGATGACATGGAAGCCGATGATGAGGGTCTTTTCAACTACATGACCTTGGATGAACTGGCTAATGCCACAGCTAACTCCTACGCTGATTGGGTTTCCCAACAAAAGGTCGCCGATACCATTTTCTACGAACTGCAGCAATTTTTGATTGAATACCAAGACGAAAACGGTAGATCAGTTTATGGCAATAAAATAAGAATCTTAGGTGAAATGAATCTTGAGTATTTGGAAGTCTCATACAGACATTTATCTGAGTCCAGAGCTATTCTAGCATTTTTCTTGATTAAGGCACCGGAACAAATGTTGAAGTTGTTTGATGCAGTAGCCATGACCACTGTGATCTCACAATACCCTGAATACGGAAATATTCATCAAGAAATTCATGTCAGAATCATTGACTATCCGGTATTGAATCATATAAGAGACTTGAGAGAAACTAACTTACAAACACTAATTAAAGTGCACGGTGTGATTACAAGACGAACAGGTGTCTTCCCACAATTGAAGTATGTTAAGTTTGACTGTTTAAAATGTAACCAAGTCTTGGGTCCAATTTTCCAAGATTCTAATCAAGAAATCAAGATCACATACTGTTCAAATTGTAAATCTAAAGGTCCTTTCAGAATGAACATGGAAAAGACTGTTTATAGAAACTACCAAAAAGTTACTATCCAAGAATCTCCAGGATCTGTTCCAGCTGGTAGATTGCCAAGACACAGAGAAGTTATTTTATTGTGGGATCTAGTCGATACAGTTAAGCCTGGTGAAGAAGTTGAAGTTGTTGGTATTTACAAAAACTCATACGATGGTTTACTAAATGCCAAGACAGGATTCCCTGTATTTTCGACAATCATTGAAGCTAATTCGGTAAGAAGAAAAGAAGGATTTTCAGGAAGAAAGTCATTAAAGGATAGTTCAAGTAAGAAAAAAGGCACAAAGTCTGTTAATGACGAAGATGACGTTGAAATGGGTTTATCTTCTGATGAAGACAACGACTCTGATGACGATTTATCGGATGATGATAACTTGATGGACTCTGATGAAGAAGCTGATTTATTCGAATACACTGAAAAAGATGAACAAGACTTCATCAAGTTGTCAAAGGATAGATATGTTATTGATAAAATAATATCATCTATCGCACCATCTATTTATGGTCATAAGGATATCAAAACCGCCATTGCTTGTTCTCTGTTTGGTGGTGTTGCCAAAAATATCAACGGTAAGCACTCCATCAGAGGTGATATCAATGTTTTAATGCTCGGTGATCCAGGTACAGCCAAGTCTCAAATTTTGAAATACGTTGAAAAGACCTCCCACAGAGCTGTTTTTGCTACAGGTCAAGGTGCTTCTGCAGTTGGTTTGACTGCGAGTGTAAGAAAAGATCCGGTTACAAGAGAATGGACTCTAGAAGGTGGTGCCTTGGTCTTGGCTGATAAGGGTGTTTGTATTATTGATGAATTTGATAAAATGAATGACCAAGACAGAGTGTCCATCCATGAAGCCATGGAACAACAATCCATTTCTATTTCTAAAGCAGGTATTGTTACCACTCTTCAAGCAAGATGTTCGATTATTGCCGCTGCCAATCCTATCAGTGGTAAGTATAACTCTACATTAACATTGTCTCAGAATGTTAACTTAACTGAGCCAATTCTTTCCAGATTTGATATTTTGTGTGTCGTTAAGGATATGATTGATGAAACTAGAGATAGGCAATTAGCACTGTTTGTTACATCATCCCATATGAGATCTCATCCAGAAAATACCAATTCTCAAGGATCAAATTCCGTTAATAAGGAACAAGAAAGATTGCAAAAAGAAGCAGAAATTTCTCCAATTCCCCAAAGGCTGTTAATGAAATATATTCACTACGCTAGATCCAGATACTACCCGAAGTTATTGAACTTGGATCAAGACAAGGTTTCTAGAGTATATGCTGAATTGAGAAGAGAATCTATTCAGACAGGTTCTTTCCCAATAACCGTTAGACATTTAGAATCCATTTTGAGAATAGCCGAATCCTTTGCCAAGATGAGATTGAGTGAGTTTGTTTCTAGTTCTGATTTAGATAGAGCTATTCATGTCACTGTTGATAGTTTCATTGGTACACAAAAGATCAGTGTCAAAAAACAACTACAAAAAGCCTTTGCTATTTACACAGTTTATTGAGCAATTCACTTTGTTAACATATATATACATTTGAAAACTATATGATTTAGAAACAATGATAATAAAAAAAGATATATACGCTTTTTTATTTTTATTTTTTTAATTCAACTAAACAGTTTCTTCCTTTTGTTCTTCAACAGCTTCTGCAGCCTTGGCTTCGATTTGAGTGCTCTTAGCTTTAGCTTTAGCAGATTCCTTTTCTTGTAAAGTCTTGATTTCTTCAACACTCAATTGGAATAATTTGTATAATAATTCTTGTTGCAATTCCTTGTTTATCATGAAGTTCAAACAGTTCTTACCTAACCAGACTGGGAACATCAAGTTTTCTTTTACTTCTTCAGAAGAGCCCTTTCTATCAAAGTAGATGAAAGCACAACCACCGGTAGTGACTTTTTGCATGTATTCCTTGAAGCTTGGTTCTAGCTTGTATAGCTCTTCGTATTTACAGAAGTTGTGGAACATACATAGCTTAACAAACTCAGGGTTACTGGTTCTGTAGATCAAGTTATTGGTATCTAGATCCATGAATCTCAAAGCATGAGGTAAAGCTTCATTTTGAATTCTCCAGTTGAATCTGCTGTTGATATCGGCAACATTTTGGTCTGGAACAGTTTTCATGGCTGATTGCTGGATGAACATCTTAACACCTGAGAATACCAACTTCAATCTTAATTCATTGGTTTGGATAACATCCTTGACAATTGGGGAAGTGTAGTAGATGGACTTGACTGGTTCACCAGAAGCGTTTCTGACTAATAAAGTATCTTGAGGGAAATTTTCGTTTAACTTGTAGTAGCTGATGATCTTACTGGTTATTTCGTGTTCAGATGGTAAAAAGATGAATGGTTCTTCGTTGAAATCTCTTGGCATTCTAGATTTCTTGACTGGCTCGGTGGCAGCAGTAGAAACGGTGTCTGCTTCTTTGACAGCAGTTTCTTCTTCATTTTCTTCGGTCTTTTCGTCAAGCTTAACCTTCTTAGCAGGGTTTTCAGCACCGACTTTATATTTTTCAAAGGCAGTGATGAAGAAACCACCAGTGTTTTGTAAGTGAGGGTATATTCTGATACATCTTTCTAGTTTGAAGTCTTCGATTTCCTCCTTGGTTGGAGGCCACATGGACTTGGATAACTTGGCGCACTTTTCGTCATTTTCATCATATTCAGCAATTTCTTCAGCTTCTCTGTTGAAAACCTTCCACCAGTTGATACCGTCAATTCTCTTTAATCCGTTTAAGTCTTTGCTAGAGTCCAGTAATCTGACTTTTAAACCTCTCTTGACATTGTATGAGTCAGAGTTGAATTCTCTGATAGCAGCAGCAACAACAGCTTCGTTTTCAATTGGGTTCAAAGAACAGGTACTGTAGACTAATCTGGCTTCGTTGCCAACCAATTGGTTTTCTTCAGTGTAAACATTTGGAGTCAACAATTTCAAACCTCTCTTCAAGATGTTCAATTGTATTTGGTGTAAACCATTACCACCTTGGATGGTCCATTCCTTCCAAACATTAACATTCTTTCTCATGGTACCATCACCTGAACATGGAACATCACATAAGATCTTGTCGAAAGACATGAAGTTCTTGTTATCATCGCCTAAGAACAATTTAGGGAAAAATTGGGCATCATGGTTAACAATGATCAAGTTTGGAGAGTTGATCTTCTTCAATTGATGTGTCAACATATGAGATCTCTTGAAGTCAGCATCGTTGGCCATGACAAAACCAGTGGCTTCTTCAGAAGCATGTAAGAATTCCAACAATTGCATGGTCTTAGATCCAGGAGCAGCACACATATCTAGTACTCTATCAGATGGTTGAACCTTCAATAGTAAAGGAGGAATCATGGATACCAGTTCTTGTCTGGCAATGTTACCCAAGACGTTTTCCATGACCAAGAACTGTTGGAACTTTTTGAATTGTTCTTTCTTTCTGATAATGGTCTTGGAAATGTTGTATTGCCATAAAATATCATGGACTTCTTCAGTTTCGTACCATGGAATGACGACAGGAGCAGCAATGACTTCATCTTCGTATTCAACGTTATCTAGGTGTGGTAAGATGTCCTTCTTGAATAAGTTTAAAATTTCTTTTTGACGAGAGTTGTCAGTGGTGATGTTGTTACCATTGGTGAATCTGAAGGTAATTGGCAAACCTTCTTTGCAGAACTTCTTGAAAGTTTCGAATTCTTCATCATCCTTGAAAATTGGTTGTTGCTTATAGTAGGTTTCCCATTTGACGTTTTCCTTCTCGATTTCCTTCCAGTTACCGGTTTGGGATCTCTTTCCTGAGTTTTGTTTGTTGTTAGATCTTTTATTTCTACCCATGTTTGTAATATGTGATCTGTTCAAAGTTAAAAAATTAGAATTAATGAGCTCAAGACTTCTAACTAAATTAGCTATTTTTTAATACAAAATTGAATAATTACTGTTTTTTATTTGGGCTTGCGAGCTATTTCTTTCTGTCATTTGTATTGCTAAGATGCACATAACAATGCTTGAATACAATCAGAACTTTAAAAAACAAATTCGAATTCATTCAAAAGAAGAAAAAAAATTATAAAAAAAAAAAAAGAAAAGTCGTAAAGAATTTCCAGAATAGGCAAAAATGAGGAGACTTCCGAGAAGGGTGAAGGGGGGATTTTTTTTTTACTCACTTTTCTCTTATGGCTCTGCTGACAAAACACGTGATGCGTATAGCTTAACTCATCCATCTGCTGACTCCTCGTCACTCATGGCATGCTTCATCTCCTCATAAACTCTCTCAGCTTCAATTTCTATAATATCATCAAGAAGCAGCTGCAAACCAAGCATTGCGGACTCGTCGTACATCATTTCCTTGCTTCTAGCTGCTCCTTTTTTCTTTCGCAGATTGTATTCATAAACATGTAGGTATATTGAGAGAACATCAACTAGCTGGTCGCTTTCTGCGGGGCTGTTGCTCGATATTTCTTGTTCTATGAATGGAAAAATGTTGTCCTTCTCTTCTTCGTTTTCTATGTTGCTTTGTATAAACTTATGCAGATACTCATCGTAGGATTTGTTATAATTATTGTTGTTGAGCAAATAGCTGAATACTGACGGTGGTAAATATTTCTTTTTCCCACTGTTTCCAATTTGAGCCTCGTTCTCCATTATATATATGTGATGTTTCTATAAAAAAAAAAAGGCAGATGAATAACCTCTAGGGTGTTTCTTTTGAAATATGGTATTCCTATGGGGTTTGATATGAGTTAAAGCTTTAAAAGACGTGTGGCTTTTTTGAGAAGTGACCATAGTTGTTTTCTTCCTCTCATTTTTTTTTTTTTTTGCCAATTTTTTTCTTTAGTTTGCTATTACAAATGAGAATCACAAGATGACCACTATCAAATACACCCAAAGCAACAGCAGCAAATCTACAAATAAACACTATCTCATGAACGCAGAAAACATAAATCAACTACGACAAGATCCTGGTCTAAAAAAGTACTTTCCAGAAGGGACTAGTGATGAAGATATCAACAAAATAGTGATAAAAATTTTGAAAGAAAGACAGGCCATTAAAACAAAGCCTGAACAGCCAGAACAACCTGCAGAGCCAGTAAAACAATTAGCAAAGGGCGAGAAGAAACACGAAAAGAAAAAATCAGAGAAAACTTGCTCTTTCTGCCACAGCAAAGGCCATCAAAGAAGTAAATGTCCTAAAAGGTTATATCCAGGGGTTGAATTATAATGATTACAGCATATATAAATTATTAATTATTGATCTTTGATATAAGATGTACTTGTGTCCGATAACAAATATACGATTTATCTTAGCAAAAAAAAAAAAAGAAGAAGAAAAAGGGTTTTCCATGATCTTGCTTGATAAGCTCTTGTTAATGTTGTTTATTCAACCTTCTCTCTTTTCCATGGCTAGCTCTCTTCTAGCAGCATCTTGCAATAAATTGCAATCCACAAAGGACTTCTTCAGAAGCACGTATCTTATATTGCTGCCCCTGATGAACAGGTTCTTCAACCCAGCAAAGTGTGGGTTGTTTGTATATTCCATGTCTCCATTCTCATCAAAAAACGAGTCTGGGGTGCTAATGTTATCAAGTTTCAAGTTCAAGTATTGATCAACAGATTTGAGTGTCCCTGTAAGTTTCAAATTGTTTTTTAGTTCAACGGTGACTTCTTGGTCTATTAGAGTTTTGAAAAGACTGAAAAATAACATTTTGATCTATGTTTGTCGTTATGGTTACTGTTGTAGCTGCTAATAATGTGGTATTTTTCTTTAGGGTATTTGTCTAATATCTGTGTTCAACCTAACAGGTCTTGTTTGAGTGAAAGCAGATTTGCCAATTTAAAAAAAAATAATAATAAATAATGAGAAAATTTTTCCTCTCCTTTAAAAAAAACCCCCAGAAGACAGTTTGGGGAGAATACCTTGGAGACCTTTTTGAAAGAATGTATCTAATCTCCGACATCAGATGCTCTAGAAAACACTTTAAGATGTTCACTATCACAAATTTGCAATTATGAACCATTTTTTCAAATGAATAAAGATGTACTTCAGTGTGAATCAAAATAAAACATATATACGCAGACAACAGTCTTTATTCGATTACTAAGTCTTCACCCATTACCCTTTTGTATATGTCTTTGACATCTTCAGTCATACTCTCAAAGTGTGACATGGCATCGTAACTCTTGCTGATAAAGACGTTGTCCTTGGAACCGTCATCAATAGGCTCGAGAATCTCCTTGACTTCGTAGAAGGTTTCTTCGATGTCACCTAGCAAGGCCAAGGCTGGTTTGATTTCATCCAATGGGTTGCCATCTGCGTTTTCAAGTATAGTGGAGACTATAGCCAAGTTCCAGCCCTTTGGAGTCACAAAGTGCTCAGCTCCTAGAGCGGCAATGTATATGTCATTTTTTCTTCCAATTTGGTTCTGTGGTAATATGATCTGCAAAGAGTCTCTTTGGTCGGTGGACGAGATTTTATGGTTCAATAGGCAAATACATCTAATGTACTTCTTACCAGTGGATTCTACTTTTTCTGGGAAGTAAGAAGGATCAGCAATAACAATAGGAGCCTTAACTGTACCCTGAGGAATGGTTAAAGATTTGAATTTCCCATCATCGTTAAACTTGATGTCGGAAACAGGTGTATTTAGCATATAAATACCACCGTATAGAGCAGACAATCTGGCAAAGGCTTGTGGTAATTCACCCAAACCATATAGCGGGTATAGGTATGGAGATTTACCAGCACCAAACTTGGCTACAGATTGTGAGTATAGGATAATTCTTTCAACAGTTTCTTTACAAGGCTCCTTGACATAATCATCAGTTGGGTATAAGGCCATGGCATGGCCAATGAAATCTTGGGAAGAGTTTCCTAAACCAAACTTGTAGTAGACCTCTTCCATGGTATTCTTTTCCCAGTTAATGCCTTGGTGGGTCTTTTGGTCGTCGAAGTTGTACTGGGAAACCCATTGCAAAAAGTTCTTTACTCTATTTTTTTCGAATAAACCTAGCAAAGAAGAAGTTACAGCTTCGTATTCTGTAGATGGAACTTTGTAAATCTTACCGTTTTTGTGATAAACATATGAGCCTGAAATTTGCTTGAATTCTAAGTATTCAGTGACCTTGGTCGAGATCAAAATGTTGATCAACTCACCATTGGACATCAACAACTTTGGAATCATATCAATGTTCCAATCTCTTGGTCTTCCAAACTTACCGTTTTCCAAGTTCTCAGTTGGTTTGCCATTTCTTTCAAACAGCTGCTTCAAGTTGATAGATGCAGTATCACCACCGTAGTAGTTTTGTCTGTCGATGTGTAGGATCTTTTTATTTTGAGTAGATGATAAGATACCAGATAAAATACACTCGGTAATTCCAGTACCCAAGATGATAACATCAAATTCTTCGCCGTCTAGAGAGTCCATTTTAAATATGTTCTGTTTTTTTAATTTTGTTTGGTTGATTAGACAATTAACTCTGTATTTAACTACGAGAAAAATTAAAGGTAAGAAAACTCTGTGTGTGTTAAAAATAAGTTGTTTTTTTTTTTTTTTGGGGAGAGAAAAAATTGTTGCCTCAGAAACAAAAAAATAAACGCCTATTAAATTGTGTTTTACTAGTACCTTATCAAACAAAGTTCGTAACATGTGCTGTGGAATGATACGCAATTGCAAACATCAAGATAATACATCTCGTTTGGCATAATTTTTACATCCATTTAAGGTTATACTTGGATAGCACTTACCGGTGTTATGGCTGCTCGCTGTTATGAAGCATAGCTTATCTCTAGAATACCATTTGGTCTTTAGTTACATTTTTTTTTTTTTAGTGGAAAACTACCAGAATAAACAAAAAACTTTAATAGCCTGTTTTGAAAGTGGATTTTAAAAATTGAGGATATCCAATTATACTAGATCAAAGCATGTATTTCCCCAGTCTGTCTTTTTTTTATCTTGGATGATAGAAATAAATATTATTAAACGAATTTGTAGTATTTGGACAAGGCAGCCAAAGCTGCACAGAGATAACACAGATTTAAATATTTTCAACACTTCTATGTACCAAAGATTTACTAAAGAAAAAAATAACAATAATTACAATAGCATTATTCCGATGAGTGAGAACATAACACTGCGTACATGCTGGTGTTGGTAAACATACTCACCCACTAGTCACTTAGCCTACTTCATTAAGAATCTTTTAATGTGATTTTACATGAATTGAGTAAATGTGGAATGATAAATCGTCAATAAAAATTTAACAAAGCTCGATTAGCTCAGTTGGTTTAGAGCGTAGTGCTAATAACACTAAGGTCAACAGTTCGATCCTGTTATTGAGCAGTGTTTTATTTTATTTTTTTTGTCTTTTTTTTTTTTTGGTTTTTGTTTACATTTAAAATTATTTAAAACAGACAAAAACCAATTAGTTAAACTAAAAGTTTTAATTATTTATAAAAATCTTTGATACAACTGTGCAATTGTAAAGATATTGTGTGTTTACACTATTCAATACCACAAATCAATGCTTTTCTGACACACATCTTTTGTTTTTCAACGAACTAGAGTTCTTACTTTAAGAATTAAGCACATTCCAGATCATTTTTTTGTTTGTTAGTGAAACATATATTTATATTCCCCTAATAGGAAATATAATTAAAGAAACGTATATCTGATCAAATTCCCAACGTGTTTTTTTTTTTTTGTGAAGCTGAGTTGAAGAATTTTCTTCATTTTTTTTTTTTTTTTTTTTTTTGACAAAGTGAAAAGTTGCCATTTGCTTGAAGAAAAGGACTCCAAATTAATATGTAATATATTTTTTTTTTCATTTTTGTGCTCTCTTGATCATTAAAATACCAAAACTTAACAATTATTGTGTTTCTTTTTAAAACAAACAACCAAAACATAATCGTTTAGTGTTCATATTATTAGTAAGTAATCACATTTGGTTTTTTAAGTCTGTTCATTTGTTATTATTGATCTTTCATTTGAAAAAAAAATAAAAATAATAGAGAATAATTTGCAAACCAAAAACTCCTCCATAAGTATTACTCTTAGAACTAAGATTAAATAACAACATTAACCTTATAAGACAAACACTCTTTTTAGTCAACTTTTTCTGAGAAAAGAACATCAAAAAAAAAAAAAAACAACTAACAATCCATTGCCGTTTCCTAACAATGGCATCTGTTTCTACACAAAACGCTACTAAGCCTTCTGGTTCCAAAAATACTCAATTGACTCCTAATGACAGAAATTCTATTTTCCATTATTACATGACCTTGAATAAATACTTCAATACCAACAAAGTAGAAAGTAGTCCTGGAGCAGACAGAAGCATGTCCTCGAGAGCTGTCAAAGCTAGAAAAAGATTACTAAATCTTCATACCTACCAATTCTTTGAGTTGATAACCGATGTTAACGATGAGGTTGAAAGAAGAACCAGCGGTGATCAGGACTCTGAATACTTACTCCCGCAAGATGACTTACACTTGAAGAGGAACCAAGCTAGACAAAAACTAGCTAACCTTTCCTTGAAGAGATTTTTAGATTTAGTTGATGACTTGTCTTTTGAAATCAGAAGAAGACAATACGATCTGGACCCACAGTTTGATGATCCAGTTGATAGTCAGGCTGACACATCTGAGGCCGTTGAACAGAAAGAAATTGAATCCCCACCTGCTGCCAACAATGTAGGAAGCTCAACTACTGCCACTGATATCGAAGAAGCCGAACGAGGCATAGCTAACAAGCCAAGTGTTCAACAAGTTAATGTTAAAAAAGCCAACATGGACTGGTCTGATGAAGAGGAGGAAGAAGAAGGAGAAAAAAAAGAAGAAGAAGAGATTAATGTCCCTCAAGTTGATGTTTCGACTAATGAAGTGATCAACAAACACCTTTCAGATATTGAAATGCCAGCCGGATTTTCCAAACAAAATGTGAATGTATCCAAAAGTGTTTCAAACAACAACACTGATACTCCACTAATCAATAACGCCATTCAACAAAATGCTGCTGTCAATGAAAAAGACTTTGCTTTGCAAGCGGCCAGTATGTCTGTTAACAAAAGAAACGATGAGGTAGAAAAATCTTTGCAATTAAAAGTAGACGATTTGAATAACAACAATTCTTCTTTGGCTGCCGAAAATATGCATTTGAATGAAGAAAATTCCAAGTTGAAAGAACAACTAGATGCTGCGATTCAACAGAAAACCCATTTGACTGACGAATTATCAAACAACGAGGAAATCATCAATCATTTGAAATCTCAAGTGGAATCTAATGACAAGAACATAGATAATGAGCAGTATCAAGCTAAAAATTACTTCAACATTGTATCTGATAACAAACAGCTTTCAATTGAAAACGAAGATTTAAAACAAAAAATAACTGACTTGGAAATTGCCAACCAGCTATTAAACACCTCCCAAGGTATCAGAACTGATATGTTTGATGGAGGCAGTATATCCAATTTTGATGGTGAAAAATATTTCAGTCAAGGAATGATTTCTGTTGATCTTGTCAATGAATTTCAAACAAAAGTTGTTGGTTTTTCTAAGGAAGTTGAGAGCTATAACCCACAACAAAGTAATAAAAATTTATTCTTGTCTGCCATCAAATTGTCTGATATAGTCACCAATATTGTGAAATCTGTTGACATGCAAGATAGCAAGCAATTGTATACAGAATACTGTATTTTAGCAAACACTTCGTCTACTCATTTGATCACCACATTGAAGTACCAATCTAAGTTTTCTGCTATATTCCCTAAAATTATTATTCAAAACGCTCTGTTAGAAATTCTAGGATCTTTGTACCAATTAATTTATAAAGCGGGTTGTAGTGGAAACAACGAAGACAAAGCACATTCAAGTCCTGCTGCAAAGATAACAAGAAATTCGACCAATAACTCTATTTCAGAAATATCCAACCAAGGCGTAACAGGATCTGATAATAAAGTTTCTGAGAAATTTCATAATGAATATACTGATTCCCCTGTTAGACCTTTGAAGATAACCCAAAGAATGTCATCCTTACCACAACTGGATGATATTGAAGGATCATCTAACACCAATGTTACAAACATCAGTGTCGCCAGAAAGCATTCCAACACTGGTCTGTTCAGTGGTATGTTAGTAACACAAACAAAGAATGCAGCTACTTTATCTGAAAATTTGTCAAATAACAGCAACAAGAATGTCAAAGGATTGAGTCTGAATTTGAAGAAAGATGGCGAAAAATCTGTATCTGCTGCCAAATCTGGGGTTGACAAGTCACAAGGAATTTTGAATAGAGTCAAGGCCTTTGAAGAGAGTTCTTTTGACGAAGGGAACTCAACCAACAAAGATACCACCGTAGGCAATGTTTCTGATACCTCCTTAGATTTAAGAACACACAAGAAAACACCTTCAAAGTCTTTCCAAGAAATCAACAACTTGCAGAAGAGAAACTCTTTACAATCAATTGAAGAAAGAGTGTCTGCCTTTGGAGAAATGAAAAATGCCAAAGTTGAAAAAATCCAAGGCGATATGAGAAAGAGTCTTGAGGTTAAACCAAGTGACAACTTCAACGAAGCCCCAGCAGCTGATAGCAGCATGAATAGCAGCACTCCATATGAACTTACTGAGGAAGAAAAAGACTTGAACAACTTGCTGCACTACTTGGAAAATGAATCTATTGAGGTGATCTCCACCATTCAGTCCTTGTTGACATCGATCAAGAATCCAGAGACCACAGTTAAGGAGTTGAACGGCGAAAGTGAGAAAATCATGAATGTTGTTAACAAGGTTTGTCTAAATGCAATGACATCTGTTGAAAAGAACAATGATTTGAAGACTATAGGAGAGTACATAATTACCAGTTTGCAAGACTGTGAAAGAAGAATGAAGTCTTTGATAGAAACTGACAGTCAAGGCGAGTATCCGGACAAGTCTTTCAAGCAAAGACTAGCAGGAATTGCGTTTGACATAGCGAAGAATGTCAAGAAGTTAGTCAAGGTTGTCGAGGAGTTGTCCTTGAAGAAGGAAATAGCTCATTTGGATCAACAGCTACTGTAAAAAAAAAAGAGAAAAAAGAATAAACAAAAAACACACTCACTCAATGTAACTAATAGCAAATAAATAAAGGATTATATACTATGAAAAAATAAGAAGATTTTTTATTTGAAAAAAAAAAAAAAACAGGAAACAGATGGTTTTTCTTAATAAAGATATGGATTAGGAGTATCATTAGCTGTTTATATACATGTGGTTTCTATTTTCTCTCTCTGTTGCTCTTAAAAGATATTTGATATATAACAGACTCAATCAATTCTTCAAAATTTCAATTAGCTTGGATTCAAAGTCTGCAAACTTGCCGGCGTTATAGGTAGTCAAGTACAAGAACCCCAGAACAGCTGTTGGCTCTATCTGGGAGATTTTGCTGAGGTCAGTGTTTTCCAGGGCGTACTTCTCCTTCAGGAAGCTTATGTAGCTCTCCCCAATGGCAGTGAAGTGGGCGTTGTTACCTGCTGCTTCGACTGCGTGGTTGTTGCTGTATCTTATGAATGGTTGGGGCAGTCTAGAGGCCTTGAAGTACTCCTCACTGATGAGTAAGTTCTTTGGGATGTTCTTCATGACCAGACCCTCGCCAAAGGTGGTGCTCAAGCTTGTGTATAGTTCAGATAATTGACTTTCTTGGTATGGAAGCTTGAACTCCTCTAGGTTCTTGAAGTCAGGTAGGTAGTTTACCTGGTTGTTTTCGGAGTTTGTATGGCTGAATAGTGGAATGACATTTTCAGGGTTTTTATATTCTTGCAATTTGATTTGGTTGACTTTATGGTTGGCGTGGGGGGTAGGAAGTCTAATTTTAGCCTTCAAAAATCTCTTGGCTTGTATTTGAGCACTGAACATTGTAATTTTGCTTATGGTAGGTGTTGGTTGGGTGAGATATTCGGTCTGTAATAAGTCCTTCTGTAATAGGAATTGAAGATTGCTGAATGAAAGAAAGAATTTCCAATAGAAAAAAAAAAAGAAGAAGATAAATCAGGTAGTTGAAAATTTTTCCTTGAACAAAAAAGTAAAAAAAAAAATTATCACCGATTTTGCCATAGCACCAAAAAATTCTTGTAAGCTTTTTGGATATAAGAAACCGACTATTGCAAAGGCTGTATTTGCTGTATGATTACAACAAAATTAGAAGTTGTTAAGACTTACATGTGATTAACAGCTGTGGTATACACACATACACAAAAAAAAGTAGATACTCTTATATTTTCTTTATAAATCAAGAACTCTTTGCTGTTTCTGAACAAGTGGATAAGCAGCAACATCATTTTTATTAATTGCTGTGTTTCTGATAAAACCTACAAATACACAGCGCTACCAAATGTCACATCACATTTCTTTTTTTTTTTTTGTATTTGGTTTTTCTTGTCTGTTAGAAACTTCCGCAGCCAGTTCCTCATCATAACAAAAAAAAAAAAAAATAATTGAGAAAAAAGAAACTTTAGCTATCACACATCTCTAAAGAAAACACCAAACAAAACCACACAATCATAACATGGACATTTTTAAGGTATTGACCAGAGGTACTAACATCAAGTCAAACTCAATTAACAGAGACTATACCAAAATCAACAAGAAAACGTCCCAAGAAGAAGACAAGGAGCTTGATTTTTTCCACAACCCAACCAAGAAATCCACTACCAATGATTTGCAAGAGGAACATCTTATAGACGATGAAGACCTTTCTATGAAGGATCTGCTTGTGAAGAATCACTTTAACGGTAAACTGATTTACAACATTGACAACCATCTTCTAAACGTTGACAAGCCGACTGAAATCCAAACCAAGTCCATTAAGATTCACACTGAAAACGAGGTCGTTGATATCATTGGTGTTTCTCCAACCGGTACAGGTAAAACACTAGCCTTTGTTATTCCGCTGGTATCTAAGATAATTGCCAATTCAAACGACTCCAACATGAACTCATTGCAAAGCATAATCATTGCACCAACCAATGATCTAGCAAAGCAAATTTTCCAAGTCACTGAAAACATTGTGCAAGGAATTGTTTTGAACCACAAAGCCAACACCAAGTCCAATTCAAAGCTGGATGTACAGCTGTTGAACAGTAAGCTATCCAACAAGCTTTTGTTTGAAAACGACGACAACAGCCTGAAGTTGCCGCAGATACTTGTCAGTACACCTAAAAGATTGATATCTGTTTTGAATAAAGAAAATACAGAGACGATTTTGGAGCATGTGAAGTATTTCGTCATTGATGAATTTGATCAATTGTTCTCCAGTGATTTTGTGAAGCAAACAGAAAAGCTGTTAGGACTCTTTGATGGCAAAAAAGACATCAGCAAGTGGATGTATTCAGCCACCAAGCCTGAAGACAAGGTATTCAACAACATCATAAAAAACCACATGAACCAACCGGAATTGATAGAATGCAAGTACTCTTCCAAGCTAACCTCCAACATAGTCAAGCCAAAAATAACAGAGTCTTTAGTATTTGTGGGTAACGAACAAGGGAAGTTGCTGCAACTGAGACAATTGCAGCAAAACGCTCAATTCATCCCACCAATGTTGATTTTCCTGGAATCACATGCTCGTTGCATGGCTTTGTACAACGAACTGAAGTATAACAGCATCCCAATGGCCACCCTGCACTCCAAAATGACCTTGAACGAAAGAGAAAAAGTCATCAGCGACTTCAAAGAGGGGAAGGTGTGGGTAATCATCACCACGGATATCATGGCCAGAGGTTTGGACATCAACGGTATAAGAACTGTAATCAATTACGATATTCCAAAGAACAAGGAGCTGTACATCCACAGACTAGGTAGAGTTGGTAGAGGATTGACGTCATACAACAGCAACAGAGGCAGCAAGAAGATCGAATGTGAATGCATAACTCTGTACTCCAAGATAGACGCAAAGGATGCTGTTCCAATAGCCAAGGTCATGAAGCAGCACGGTGCTGAGGGTGTGCCTGACTGGTTGGTTGAAGGCCGTGTCAGAGAAGAAAAGAAGAAGAACAAAAACGATAGCAATAAGCTGAAGAGAGAAAAAATCAGTACAGTTCCTGGTATCATCAGAAAAGAAAGAAGAATGAAGAAGGAAATGATCGATGCTTCCAAGAAGAGAAAACAAGAAGGTATTGTTAGACCTCCAAAGAAACAGAAGAAAGTAAATAGCAACAGTATTTAGAGTGATGTTTTGTTAATTTTTCAATTGATAGAGTTTACCTTGAAGGTTTTTTTTGTTTGTTTAGCTCAGTTATATTCTTTTTTAATCACTGTAGTTGGCTCACGATTGTGATATAGCTGTCAATGAAGATGGGTTTTATAAAAACCAAAAGAACATTTGCTGCAAGCATGTTCTATATTTTATTTTGATTTCATATACTTATTTTTAATTAAAAGGAATATATTTATTGTTTATATGGGGTTGGGTGTATAAGTGATCATTAAGCAAAAAAAAAAAAGTTTTCCTATTTAGCATTAATCGTTTCCAAAAAGAATCATTACATTTAATGGTGTTCTTCTTCGTGCTTTGGTAAGTAGATTGGGTAACCAACGAATTTACCTCTACCAACAGCTTCACCAATAGCGAAGAAACCTAAAACTTGAACGGCACCTAAACCGTAGTACAACCATTGTCTGGTGGTGACCTTGACTAATCTATCGTAGGTGGCGTCACTGCTCTTCCAAGAGGTCTTTAAGGCATCAAAGGTAAATTTGTAGACTTGCTTGAATTGGCCAATGCTTGGTGGAGCTAAGCCTTCGGTGACGTAGATTTTCTTAGCAGTGGTGGTGAATTTGCTTAAAATTGAAGACATTTCTGGTTATATTTGTGGGATTATAATGTGTTTGAAAGAAAATAACAAGGTTGTTTTTTATTTAGGTTCTCTATGTTGCCCTTTCTCTGTTTAATAACTTCAACGAAAATTTTTATATATTTTTTTTTTTTTGGAACAAAGTGAATTTAATATGAATCAAACACCAGCAAAAACAAAAAAAAAAAAAACCCAGAAGAAAATTTTTCATTGGGGGGTTTGTTTGGCTTTGCTGTTGGAGGAAAAACAAACCTGAGAAATTGGGTGCCATCATAAATCCGAACACATATACAAAAACAAGAACAAAAACGCTACACATTCGCCTGAAAAACAGAAACGCGCACGGGCCACTTATCTCAACAAAACATATGCATGTGACCACCGCCCAATTGGAAAATCAAACGACACCAAACAAAGACAACAAAGATTTATAAGTGTTTTAACCTCGAAAGAAAAAAAAGAAAAGATAAATAACAATCTCTATACATTCACAATTATCTACTAACGGATATGTGCTTAACTGATCTTACGTTCTTAGTGATTATTTCTCCGTCACCAGTCATTCTATCTATGATCATACCAATGTCAGTATTAGTCAATGATCCAAGCTGACTCAAGTTGGAGCTACTGTCGTCTTGGCTAATTTCATCGTCTTGTTTAGCCTCTTCAACCAAATCCCTGAACTTCTTGATCAGTTCAGAAACTGAGATTGTGCTATCCAAAACATAATTGTTCATTTGCAGGTAGTTTATCAACCATGTTTGGAATTCTTCTCTAATGGCTTGTTCATCAACAGAGTGCCCGGTTTGAACAAGACCCATATCAATCTTACCTGTTTTTGGATCAGTTGCATACGCCTTGATGGCAGATTGCATCAGTCTACAAGCTTCTTTAACATCGCTCACTTCAACGGTATCCGATAGCCTCATCTTAGCATGGGCTTCAGCTAATCTGATCATTGATTCTAATTGTCTTGTGGTTGCAGTGATTCTCTTTTTGTCAGAGTCTGGATCATCACCCATTCTTCTCATGCTGACATAAGTCTTCGTTAACTCTTCACCAGCATCTGGTATCAGCTTTGGATGGATGTTTTGCTTGGCATAGTTGATGTACATCGTCAAGAACTCTATGCTTAAGATATCGTCAGATGCACCTGTTTGAACACTATCTTGTAAGTACAAGCTTGTCAAATGATTAGCCAGTTCTCTATCCAAGTCTTCATCGACTTTATCCAAAATTAAATAAACTAGATCAAATCTCGATAGCAAAGGTGGTGGCAAGTCAATGTTTTCAGTGACAGGAAGGTTAGGGTCATATCTGGACTTGATGGGATTAGCAGAAGCTAAAATAGAAGTTCTGGCATTCAAAGTGGTAATGATACCGGCTTTGGCAACGGAAATGGTTTGTTGTTCCATGACTTCATGTAAAACAGATCTGGTAGAGTCGTTCATCTTATCAAATTCATCAATACAACAAATACCACCATCAGACAATACCAAAGCACCGGATTCCAATACCAATTGTTTGGTTTCAACATCTCTTGTGATGTAAGCAGTCAAACCAACGGCAGAAGATCCTTTACCAGAAGTATAAACACCCCTTGGGGCTATCTTGTGGACGTATTTCAAGATTTGAGACTTGGAAGTAGATGGGTCACCACACAGTAAAATATTTATATCACCTCTGTATCTACCACCTTTCTTGAATGTCTTATTCGTACCTCCAAACATCTGCAAAAGAATACCCTTCTTTACATCATCCATTTCGAAAATGGAAGGTGCTATGGATCTTGCTAGAATATCATAGCAGTCGTATCTGGATGCTAGAATGTGTATTTTATCAACATCTTCAGAAGACAATTGTCTTATTTCTTGTACACCAGAACCACCAGCTTCCTCCTCCTCCATCTCTTTTTGCAATAATTGCTGCTCGATGGTGGAAGTATCTAAGTCCAACTTGTCATTGGAAATCTTCTTTACATGTACCACATCAACATAATCCTTGAAGATATTTCTTAGTGCTCTCTGTCTTGGATTTGATCTTACAGGAATACACTTGAAAATACCTGTTATGACAACTTTATCACCTGCTCTACAGGAATCAACCAGCTCATCGTAGACAACCAGGGAAACGGAGTGCGGAGTCTGGCCATCTGGCACCAGGTCTGGGGTTTCTTGCAGCTTTATGACTTGTTTGTCACTAAATGTACATCTATTATGAACCAGAATCATACTATTCGAGGCTGTACAACTTGGCGAAGTACACTTGCTTGGTTCTTTGATTGTACCCTTGTTTATGGATACTGATTCATGGTGGTTACAAATACCACATCTGAAGTAGGCATTTTTCATATCTGGAATAACAGCGGATGATCTCAACACAAGACCCTTAATGCTTATCAGCTTGTCCATGTCACCTGGGTTCAATTCTCTGATACCTCTGGTGTTTTCAATGTTGTATGGTCTCACTCTAGGGAATTTCAATTCGAGCTCATCTCTGAAGGTCATCCACTCCTCATCATACTCACATATTTTCATCAAACAATCCTTCAAGATGTCATCCATGTAAACAATAACTTCATTAGGATATTTAAGAAGCCATCCGTATAGCTTCTTGTATCTTGTGTTGATCAGCATATTTCTGCAGTCCAAGTTCAGGTTGATTTTCTTCATTTGTACCATTTTCTTCATCTTTTCAACGTAAAAAGCATCATCATCCCCATCCTGGTACGCATACTTCTCTGCCATTTGTGAGTTTGGATTGATCAGGCCATATTCATGGTCTTTTCGATCAGCATACTTGAAGTTCATCAGAAAGTGTTCAAAAGTTCTTCTGACTTCAGCTGTATCTACACTTGTACCCCAAATAACAGATTTTGGGCCTTGTTCATCGTCGTAGCCATCAGCCGAGTCACTTCCCAGATCAGAGCTTGGTAAGTTGTTTTCACTGTTATTGTATAAGTTACTAGAATTCATTTCAAAGTCACTGGCGATTGAGTTAGGATCTTGTGGTCTAGATATGTTGTTTCTTAAAGAGGATTGAGACCCCAGATCACTGCTGGTCATGTTAAATAGTCTTTGCTCATTAGTTGTTCCTATGTCAGATCTTTTTTGATGTCTTGGTGTTCTTCCATCTTCACTGTTCAAGAAGGATGATGAGTTGCTTCTAATGTTACTGTTTATCTCTGATGATAGCTGATGTCTAGGCATGCTGGAAACAGCTCCTTGCTGAGAAGTTAAGTTGTTATTTCCAACTTGACTCAAAACATTCAGAGACGATGAAATGGTTTCTCCCTGGTTTCTCAAACTGTTCGATTCACCTAAAGATGAATCTTCAATATTGTTATTAGGTAGTCTTTGTTCCAATTCAGAATTCAAATGTGGATTTGGATCTGAGCTTGGCAAAAAGTTGTTGTCTTCAGAAGGTAATTGTGACATGCTTTTTTTTTGTGTTCAACGTTTTTTTTGGGGTTGAAAATGTTGTTTTTTTCTTCCTTCTAGATTACCTCAAAACATAAACAATTGAAGTTCTTTAAGAATCAATTCAACATTCGCCAAAAAAAAATAAAATAAAAATTATCTGTATCAAAACATAGTGTTTTTTTTTTTCCACCGGTTGTTCACGAGAAGTAAATAACTAAAAATTTTTTTTTTTTATCAATTCAGGCTGAAATAATACCCAATTAGGAAATATAATTAATTATTCTTCTAAAAAAAAACTGAAAGTGAAATACATAGACCTAAATCTCTACTACTGGGATACAGGACTCAGTAGCACTTTTATCATCTTTTAACTTTTTTATAACATCTGGATCATTCAAAGCCCATAGATCCTTCACTCTTGTAGCATACTGGTCTACAGTATCCCTGATCATCTTTCTGCTGAACCTACTTTCTAAATCAAAGCCTAGTACTTCTACCAGGGTATTTTTGCTGTATGGACATCCGTTTACTTTCTCCAGCATGGTGATCAGAGATCTTCTATCTGAAATGATTATCTTGGCCTTCTTTGGATCTGGCTCTTCCCCTCCTGTCTTTGGTTCATTCTCCACAGCTGTATTGTCTACGGTGTTTTGACTTTCACCATCCTTTACCTTAACTTCAGCAGAGTCGCCTTGTGCCTTTTCCAGTGTTCTTTTTTTTGACTCAACCTCCTTCTCCTCAGGGAGACCATATGCTTCCTTTATATTAATTGGTGTGGGGTACAGAACCTTAGCAGAAATGCTGTCGATGTATTCCCTGTCATTGTCATTGAAAAACGACTGCTGCAGTTGATCCAAAAACACAACAGCCTCTTTGTTATTGAACTGCACGGTAGGAATCAAAAGTGACTTCTTCTTGTTCTTCCCAGCGGTGTCCTTAGACGAGGCACCAGTTGCGTCTGGCTCAACAAACTCAGAAAGCTCATGGCCAGAATCATCATAGTCATCATCCTCGTCGTCATCATCTTCATCCTCACTATCCAATTCTTCACCCTCTTCACCGTCGTCAAATTCGTTGTCTACATCTAGATCCGAGTCAATGTAAGCCAGCGCCTCGTAGTCAGAGTCTTTCCCATACTCAAAATCAGTCTTCTCCACATCAAAGGGGTTGTTTGCTGGTATAATGACGCTTTCTGAGTATGTACCAGTAAATGGCAGACTAGAGTTCTCGTAGAACTTCAAGTACTTATGGGGAACCTTTTCAAGCAGCTTCATCAAGTCAGCATCAGACATATCGCCTCTATCGCACTCATGGAAAACAACTAGTGAGTTGTCTTGCAGAGTGACCAAAACTTGTTTACTCAAGTATTCAGCCTTCAGACTTCTGAGAGCTTGAAATGATTCTTTCAGAGTTTGTGAAAAGTCTTCATGTGAGTTTATTATGCTGTCTATTTCCACATTTCGGAATTTTTTACCGCTGGTATCCCCAAATCTTTCATAGTTGCTCTTTAAATAAAAGTCTTGGAATTCTTCGTCAAAATCACACACTGTTGGTTCTTCAATTTGGATTATAGAGCTGTCATTTACTGAAGCGTTTGGCAAATGATCGCCTTCAATAATAGATTCATCTGCGGCAGAGCTGAGAGTGATAGGTCTGGAAAAAGTACCCGGCTTGGTATTCTTGCTTTCTGGGTTTTCGTGACCGTCGTTTTTCTTTTTGAAAAAGTTAGATATTCTCAACTTCGATAGATTTTCTTCTTCTTTCTGTGTTTTTATCTTTTCCTTCTCAAGTCTTTCCTGTTCTTTTTGATTTCTTAGCTTTCTCTTTTCTTCTAACTCCAATTCTTTCTGTTTTTTCTTTTCCTCAAGCTCTTGTTCTTTGGATCTTTTTCTCTCCTCAACCTCTTTCTCCCTGGCCTTTCTTTTTTCCTCTAGTTCTTTTTCCTTTTGTTTTTTCTTTTCTTCAACCTCCCTTTCTCTGGCCTTCTTCTTTTCTTCAAGCTCCGCCTCCTTTAATTTTCTTCTTTCTTCCAATTCTTGCTCTCTTGCTCTTCTTTTTTCTGCCACCTCTTGTTCTTTCAATCTCTTCTTATCGGCAAGCTCTTGTAGATATTCTGCTTTGGTTCTTTTGGGTTTTTTATTCAGTTGTTTCCCCACAGCTTCTGAAGAGCTTGACTCGTTTTCTGGTGAGATTAAAGTTTCAAATTCTTGTGATTTCATACCTTCAAGTAAACTTCCATCTGCTTCAGTCATATTTGGTTCTATATGTGTTGACTTTAGGGTTTTTAAACTATGGCACTAGCATATTGAAGATATCTAATACATCAAAGAAAAAAAAAACAGTTGAAAGTGTGTTTGAACGCCAAAACGCGAAAACAATAATTCTTGTGGATTTTTTTTTTTGGTGAATAAGAAAGCTTAAAAAAACAAAATGATTTATAAAAAATTAAAACATCCAAAGTGTAAATTCTTTTTTTCTCCCTTACATATTGCAGAACGACTCTTCAATCAAGTTTTCTAGACTTTTTTGGGTATCGTTGTTTTCTTTGTCTATTTCTTGATATTCCCTATAGTTACCTTTCACCAAATTCGCTGGTTGGGGTTTATGTCGCATAGTGCTTTTAAATTCTTCAGGTATAAAAAAGTTTCTACTCATTAATTTTCTTGAAATGTTAACGCCTAAAGATTGAGCCTTATTATCCATGGTAACCATATTCTTTTCGAGGTTTTTTAAAACCACTGAATTGACCTTATTCTCAAACAATTGTCTATGGTTGATCTTAAGTAAGTCTGTTTGCAATGAGCTAATTCTCTGAAAAAAGTCATCAACATTTACTGTGGGAAAATTATACTTTACGGATGCCTCAGATATGTCGGCAGTTGATTCATTCGCAGTCGATATTATCAAGTCTTGTAAGTATTCTTGTAACGCGTCGTAGTTTTCTTCTATATGCTTCAACATCATATCATCTGAGTAGCAATAGTTAATTTTTAGCTGGTTTATTAATGACTGTGCAAAAGGCAAATATGTATTTAAGAAGAAGTTGTTCAAACAGAACTTGAATCCTATTTGAAAATCTTCATTTTCCGTTTCTAGCAAGTCTTCCAATCCTTCTTCCATCAAATTCTATAGCTTTTTTGGGGGGTATTCTAAACATAAATTTGTTAAAACCTATACACAATACAATCAACAAAGCGTTTTGACTGTGTTTTTTTTTGTTTTTGTTTTCCTTTATGCTTGGTAAAGTACACAAAACTAGCACCTTTTAGTTTATTTGATTAAACATGGGCGAATTTTTTTTAACTCCGATGTTAAGACTTATCAGATGTTAAAAAAAAAAAACACAAGGTTAAATCATGAAATTCAGAGTTTTGCTTATAATTCTGATAGACCACACACAACACAGATTGGTAACTATAAAAGAATATGCAACATACATACAGATGCTCTTTTAAAGAATGCTCATGCGAACTAATAACCTTTGATAAAGATAACTTTAACAGTGAAAAGCAAAATATAGCTCATTTCAGCAAAGCTTTCATTGACAAATATAAACTATTCACAAAACCACAAGACTTGGAAAACACCGACGATGTTGAGTTTTTGGTAACAGACAGCTTCTGGGATTTTGACAACATAGGGGTTTCCAGATCAATTGAGACACTTAAGCTGGAGGACAATACAGAGTACAAAATCAACTTCAATAAAGCGGAATATTTGTTGAAATCGGCCACAAAATACTTAATTTGTGGAGACTGTGATAAAGGACCTCTAGGAATTATAGCAGTAGTAGAGGAAGTATCTAATCCTGAAAACACAAGAGAGCTTTGTTTCTTAAGTACAGCTTCTGTTTGTTAAACGCCTACTAGATAAGCTTTGAGCTTTGCTTTTTAAGGAAAAAAACGTGATTGTCATATCACGTGTAATATTTTTGTTCAAAGAACCTTACACCAAATTATTTCTCTTTTAGGAAAAATTGCTTTTTTTTTTCTGTTTTTTTTTCTTTTTTTTTTTTGCATTTCTTTTTTTTTTTGATGGAGCAAATACCCACTGGGACCCCTTGATAGCTTCAGCTATGTGCGTCGACAGATTTGGTAGTTTTCCATTCTATTTCTTGATTGCTCTTTTTTTTTTTGCAAATATCTTAGGATGATATAGGTTTCTATTAAGCTCTATGACAATACAACTTAACAAATAATACAAATTCGAAGGTAAAGCAACCAAAGACAAAGATATCCATTTATATTATTTTGATCTAAAAAAAAAATGGCTACCAGAACTCAATTTGAAAACTCTAATGAAATCGGTGTTTTTTCTAAGTTAACTAACTCCTATTGTTTAGTTACCTTAGGTGCATCTGAAAACTTCTACTCTGCCTTCGAACAAGAATTAGGTGACTCCATTCCTATGGCCCATACAACCATTGCTGGTACCAGAATCATTGGTAGAATGACTGCTGGTAACAGAAGAGGTCTATTGGTCCCAACACAAACTACTGATCAAGAATTACAACATTTAAGAAACACTCTACCTGATGAAATCAGAATCCAAAGAGTTGAAGAAAGATTATCTGCTTTGGGTAATGTTGTCTGTTGTAACGATTATGTAGCTCTAGTCCACCCAGATGTTGACAGAGAAACCGAAGAAATTATAAGTGATGTATTAGGTGTTGAAGTATTTAGAACTACCATTTCTGGTAACGTTTTAGTCGGATCATACTGTTCTCTATCTAACCAAGGTGCTTTAGTTCATGCCCAAACCAGTGTTCAAGACCAAGAAGAATTAAGTTCTCTATTGCAAGTTCCAGTCGTTGCTGGTACTGTTAACAGAGGTTCTGCTGTTGTTGGTGCCGGTATGGTTGTCAATGACTACGTTGCCGTTACTGGTTTAGATACTACTGCTCCCGAACTAAGTGTTATTGAAAGTATATTCCGTCTACACGACGCCCATCCGGACTCTATTTCTAAGAACTTAAGAGATACTTTAATTGAAACCTACTCTTAATTCTTGCTCAGCATTACTCTATATTAATCAATAAGTTCTATATATACACTTATAAACATTTAAAAGCTTAATCCAGTTCAATCTTACGAATCCAATAATAAAACTTTCATTATAGCCTTTTTTTAAGTTCACTTTAACTTGGCTGAATTTCACGTGTGTTATATTGGCGTGGATTTTGTCAATATGTAAAAAAGTGTAATTCGTTGCAACAGAAAAAAAAAAACTAAAATCCATGAAAAAAAAAAAAAGACTACAGCATAAACAAGGTTTCCTAAAAAAAAAGCATTTACTCAAAACACCAAAACTTTAACCAACTGCCACGACAAATTTGAACGATGAACTTTTACAAAGATTCTGGCAAATTGTCTCTAAGATCAGAAGCTATTGAACTTTTGATTCAATTAGCGTACGAAGATGAAAATGATACCTCTATCATTGACACTACCAAAAGTCAACTGACTGTTTCTTTATTTAAAGGGAAGAACAAAGAAGCAGGTCCACTTTTACATTCTTACCCTCTTTTGTTTTCAGAGATTGAAATATTGTTTGGTATCTGTGAAACTACACCAACTTCAGCTTCAAATGGGAGATCAACTTTAAATGACGTTATCATTCCATATTTCCAAGTTTTGAATAAACAATTGTTTTCAGATATTGTTTTAAACAAGTTCTCCGCTTCAAAGTTGAAAAAACAAAAAAGCTTTTCAGGAAATTCCATTTATGAAATAATGGCCACGAAGCTATCAAAATACCTGATTAAATGCCATAGCTTGTTTGATGAATTGAAGCCTATGGTTGAGACCACCTTTGCCAATTTGTTCAACTCTTTAAATTCCAAGTTTGTCACCAATGATATCTTCATTGTATTGGGTGTTTTTAAGGCAGCCAACGAGATTTGTTATAAATCTTCCATTCATGAAAAACTGGTAATTTTTGGTTGGAAGTTCTTGACCTTATACGATACCAAGTTTAAACTTATTGTGCAGAATGACATTGGTAATGAGACTTTAAGTGCATACTACTCTTCAAATGAAGATATTACCTCAGACATCTTCTTACTTGAATTTTTAAAGATCCAAACCAAAATCATTGAATCAATTTTTGAGTTCCCTGATGATTGCGAATCTTTTATAGAGAAAATGCTAGTATTGAAAAGAAACAAGGAAGTAAATCCAGAAAAGTATGATTCTGTTTATGAAAAGAACTTAACATTGTTTGAGGAAAACAAAGAGTTTTTGACATTGATAACGATTCACTCCAGAAATAAAATACAAGCTTATGAGGACATGCAACTTGAAATATCGTCATTAATGTATCTGAACCATTTCTTTGAAATTCAAAGTTTATTATTGCAAACAAGTTGTTTGAACTTCTTCAACTTTAATGTAAAGAATGTCAACTCTAATGTCTCTATTTTCAAGAATTTTGTTGGAATTTTTACAACAAACACATTTTTGCCATCCTCTGGATTTTTGAAATCTATAGTTGCATTTGCCTCTTTAATGAATTACTACACTGATGAAATTACTTCTGAGCTGGTTTCTTTCTTTCCAGTACTAGTCACCAACAACTATGTCACTACTGAATTTGCCAAAGATATTTCCAAAATTTTTGCCAATGGTTTCCCTGCTCTTACTGAAGACGCTGTAGTCAATTCAGTATATGATATAAGCAACTTACTAGGTGAGGGAAGAGAAAAGTTTTTGCAAAAGAGAAAAATGACACTAACAAACTCCTATAACGAAAACAATGTTTCACGTAAAAAATCTTTATCATCCGCTCCATTCCAATCTATGAACGTTTTATCAAAGATTATTAACAAAAAGAACAAGGCTCTTAATGAATCTTCTTCTTCTGTGGGTGCAACAAACGGATCTGAAGTTTCTTTGAATGACTTGACTAAGTCTGTTAAAGAAGTTGACTTGGATGATGACTACGTCATGGATTCTGACGTTTCCGTTGAAAAGGCAGTTGTATCTTTAGTCACCATTGCTGCAACTTTTAAGGACAATTCAATAAGCGGGTTAATCTTGACTATTTTGATTCAAAAATACAATTCTGTAAGCTCCAGCCTAGATACTTACATCTTGAAAAACATTCATACACTATGCATTGTCATGGAAAAAAATGAATTCAATATGATTGTGAAGTTTTTGAACCAAGTCAATACACAAAATCAAGACATTCACAAAAGAAATGCTTTGGTGTCCAGCAAAACCAATATTGCCAAGACTCTTAGAAAATTCAGAAAATCCAATGAAGACGTTTACAATGCTTATCTAACATTTTTATTAGAAGACTTGGACTCTGTTTTATCTCAAAGATCATTTGCAGCCAAGAAACACAATAAGGCTGATACCGAGCAACTATTTTCTAACATTAAGGTCTTTAAAGAATACATTGAACTTTTAGCCGAGATGCTACCACACGAAGCGGATGAAATTTTGAATATAGAAAATCACACTGCTTCTTTGATTAGAGATTTATGGATTAAGTTAGCTACAAATGGGTTCTACTTCAATGTCAAGTTACAAAGGCTACAAAATTGCATTGACAGTAACATTTTCATTGACTCAGATGTTCTTAAGTACATTGCTATGAACACAACCCAGCTTGCCGCCTTTAATCCTCAAAACACTTCTGAAACATCTTACAAGTTGAATATGATCTTGCAAAGACCTGTTCTTTCTGTCATTACTGATTTCCAGTCTAAAGCTCTTAAAAAGGACTTCAACTACCCAGGCAGTTTGAGTGATGATCAAACATTGTTTTTGACTTCAGCAATTATGTTGGAATACCACAGATTGATGATAACTCCTGAAAAGGCCATCTGTATGACATTGGAATATATGTCCGATAAGACCATTGAGCAAGACTTTGGAACATTCTTTGAGACATTTGCCAATGATATGATACACACCATTTGTTCTTCGAAGAAATACAGACTAAACACTTCTTTAGAAACATACTCAAGTATTTTGAATTCTATTGTGCTAAAAATTTGCTCTAGAAATAAAGACGTCCAAAAGTCAGGATTTTACGTTGCTGACAAGCTGGTAAGCTATTTGCCTGAATGCCTTAACACCAAAGAAAGTGTATTCTTGTGTTTGGATCTATTATCAACATTATACCAATCTGTTTATGATGTTGTTAAGAACAAGTATCAATTGATAGTTGAGTACACAGTTGGAAATGGACACACGGTTTCTTTACCTTTGTCAGAATCTTGGAGAAAGGACACTTTGGGATACTTTGAGCAGCATTGCTCAGCTTGGTTTGAAATTTTGATTTCTAGAACTCCTGAAGCTACCAGAGCATTACTGTTCAGATACATTTCTTCGAGCACCAAAGAGAATTACAGAAACATGAACAAAGTCAACTACGGTGTCTCATTTGCAAAGAATAAGGCTATTTCTTTGAACATGGGTATAACTGAGCCTGAATCGTACTTGAATCAAAAAATTGACTATTCCTTGAAGTCATCAAGTAACCATTGGGCTTCAGTTGACCACTCCATTTCCTTCCTTACTGCTTCTACTTCACTTCAAGTATTTGAGAGCAAAGCACTGTCAGTTGAGTACACTGAATTAAAGAATTCAATTTTTAATGGTGACGACATAGATGGCAAAAACATTCCATTGTTTTTAAGCATTGCCACTAAGCTACTATTTATGAAATTACAAAGAGGAGATACGTCAGAAACCGCAAGCTACATCTGCGATATCATCAATGCCTCTTTCTTGAAGGGGACAACCACTTTTAATTTGTCCTATGGTGTATCTTGCTGGGGTAAGATAATATCTCAACATCCAGACTTGAGTGGTTTGTTCTTAACCGAATTAGTGAAACTATGGGATATCCACATAAGAATTCCAGGGTTTACTCTAAACGAAGACAACGGTATTTTGCCTTGTGAAGAAAACATTATGCAGTACACTCCAAGTAACACTGATTCCATTGTTTCTAAAGCTGAGGGTTTGCTAAAGCAAAGTGCTGATTACGTCGAACTGTTTAAGTTTGTTGAAGAACTATCTATCAAGACTATGCAATTCAGCAACAACAACATATTATCCGACTGCTTTGTTCAATTGATGAAGATCACTACCGATGTTATGGAATCTGCCGGTAATATCAACATTCATCCTGCTTTGAGATTTTTGAAATTGCGTTTGTTCAAGACCTTCTTCAAAATTGCTGAATCTTGTCATAAACGAATCAACAGAAATTCTGCTGAGACCATGTATACCAACAGGAACTTGACTGGTGTTATGAACGCACTGGTTGGTTTATGTTTGAAGATGTTCTCGACCAAAGCATTGTGGCCATTTGGTAACGATGAGCTTGCCTGGGACGAGCTACACTACAGCATCAAAAGCATCTACAAGTTGATATCATCTAGTTTGGAAAGCCAATCCAGCTCCAGCTGGAATCGATTCTTGTTTGCCACATGTGGTAGTGAAATGAAGGTTCTTCAGAAAATATTGGTACATGAACTGTACAGTATTTCTATCTGGTCTGAACTATCAGGCGATTCCAACCCTGGCAAAATAACTGTTTTGAACCTAACCAAGCTGGATGATAATCTTGTTAAGGTTGCCTTCAGCATTGATCCTCAACTTGCTGCTAGCTTAATCGACAGATATGTAGGATGGGGTGGTGTAAATGCAAGTTCATCTAAGGAAAGAGGCCGCATGAACGCCTTATTTGCTGATTTGGTAAATCTATCTCCACTAAAAACAGCCAAGTCCTATGGGCCTGGTCTGAAGCATTTGACCAACGCTAACTTTGTTAAGTACGGGTTACTCTTTGACAGGGTTGATCCTATGTCAACTTTGAATTACATGTTGAATGTCGGTGAATACAACAAATTTGTAAAGTCTCCTGAAACTCTATCTCTAATGTTGCAATACTTCATGAAGTCTTTGGAGTCATTCAGCTCACAAGTAACATTCTTCTACATTCCACAAATTGTGCAATGTTTGAGATACGATGACAACGGATATGTTGAAAGATTTATCTTGGACAGTGGGATGATTAACTCTTACTTTGCCCATCAAATAATTTGGAACATGAAGGCTAATAAGTTCAAAGATGATGCTATGAAGGTTGTTGATCCTGTTTTGGGACCAAAGCTGTACACCATTATTGAAAAGCTAGAAGCTTCTTTTTCACCAGAGGCCTTGAAATTCTACAAAAACGAATTCAAGTTCTTCTCTGAGGTTACCGAGATTTCCGGTACATTGAAGCCATATGTTAAGAAGAGCAAGCCTGAAAAGAAACAAGTCATTGACATTGAGATGGCCAAGATAGAAGTTCTGCCAGGTGTTTACTTGCCTTCAAACCCAGATGGAGTTGTTGTTGATATTGATAGAAATTCTGGTAAGCCTTTGCAATCCCATGCCAAGGCCCCATACATGGCTACTTTCAAAATTGAAAAGACAGATGAACAAGGCAATACTTACACTGAACCTTTGAGTGCCATTTTCAAGGTTGGTGATGATTGTAGACAAGATGTTCTTGCTCTGCAGTTGATCAATTGTTGTAAAAACATCTGGTCCGAAATTGGGTTGGATGTTTATGTGTTCCCTAATAGAGTCACTGCCACTGACGGTGGATGTGGTGTTATTGATGTTTTACCAAACTCTATTTCAAGAGATATGCTTGGTAGAGAAGCTGTGAATGGTTTGTTTGAGTGGTTTGTGTCCAAGTTTGGAAGCGAACATACACCAACATTTGAAAAGGCTAGATTGAACTTCATCAAATCCCTAGCTGGTTACAGTGTAATATCATACATTTTGCAATTCAAGGACAGACACAATGGTAATATAATGTACGATGACTCTGGCCATGTGCTGCATATTGACTTTGGTTTTATTTTTGATATTGTTCCAGGTGGTGTTAAGTTTGAAGCCGTTCCTTTCAAGTTAACCAAGGAAATGGTAAATGTATTAGGAGGTTCCAAGAGTTCTTTGGGATACAAGCTGTTTGAGATGCTTACCATCAAGGCTTTTTTGGCATTGAGAAAACACTACAAGTTTATTCAAAATACAATTGAGCCAATGATGGACAGCAACTTGCCGTGCTTCAAAGGAAAGACAATCAAGAACCTACAATCAAGATTAGCTCTGGATAAATCAGAAGCCGATGCTGCTATCTTTATGAAGAATAAGATTACCAGATCATACGAGAGTACATTCACAAAAGGTTATGATGAGTTCCAAAAGATGACCAATGGTATTCCATATTGATTGTTTTGTATATATGTTTCATTGATTGCATTGATTAAAGATTAAGGTTTTTAAAATATTTTGTAATCTCCGCCAGTGTCATGTGACCAGACAGAAGTATTAAACAAAGATGAATTCCGTTTTCCGGAAATGCAATTTTTTCGGATTTGTTCAAAGAAGTAAAAAAACAACAAAACAACGCGATCCCCTCTTTTTTGGTTGAAATTGCAAGTTTTTTGTTTGGCCAGGCCAGTAAATTTTTTCCTCCCTTGCATTTTTTTTCTTCTTTTTTGGCTGTGCACAATCTATATCTTCAAAAAAAAAAAAAAAAACATGACTTGAAATTCCTCCTTTTATAAAAGCAAAGATCACAATTTAACAAGTAGCTCTTCTCTGTATGTGAGGGGTTTATATATATATATATACATTTTCTGGCTAACAATATAATGCTTCTCTTTACTATGAAATAAACAATTATAGACACCAAATAGACATTCTCTTTGAAAAGAACACATATATTTATTAACATATCCCCTCATTATGTTGTCCTCTTCATTCAAATGCTTCAGAGCCAATGCTAAAAGAACTCTAACCAGAGATTCTAAAGTCCACCAAAATTTATTGGAAGACCACTCCTTCATCAACTACAAGAGCAACATCGAAAATGTTCACATTGTTAAGGAAAGATTAGGTAGACCATTGACCTACGCCGAAAAGATCTTATACGGTCATTTAGACAAGCCTCATGAACAAGAAATCATCAGAGGTTCTTCTTACTTGAAGTTGAGACCAGACAGAGTTGCCTGTCAAGATGCCACCGCTCAAATGGCCATTTTACAATTCATGTCTGCTGGTTTACCAGAAGTCGCCAAGCCAACCACTGTCCATTGTGATCACTTGATCCAAGCCCAAGTTGGTGGTGAAAAGGATTTGGAAAGAGCCGTTAACTTAAACAAGGAAGTTTACGATTTCTTATCCTCCTCCACTGCTAAGTACAACATGGGTTTCTGGGGTCCAGGTTCCGGTATCATCCATCAAATCGTCTTGGAAAACTACGCTTTCCCAGGTGCTTTGATCATTGGTACTGATTCCCACACTCCAAATGCCGGTGGTTTAGGTCAATTAGCCATTGGTGTTGGTGGTGCTGATGCCGTTGATGTCATGTCTAACTTAGCTTGGGAATTAAAGGCTCCTAAGATCATGGGTGTTAAGTTAACCGGTAAGATGAACGGTTGGACTTCTCCAAAGGATATTATCTTGAAGTTGGCTGGTATGACCACCGTTAAGGGTGGTACCGGTAAGATTGTTGAATACTTCGGTGATGGTGTTGACACCTTCTCTGCTACTGGTATGGCTACTATCTGTAATATGGGTGCTGAAATCGGTGCTACTACCTCTGTTTTCCCATTCAACAAGTCCATGACTGACTACTTAGGTGCTACCGGTAGATCCGAAATCGCTGACTTCGCTAAGTTATACAACAACGACTTATTAGCTGCTGATGAAGGTTGTGAATATGATGAAACTTACGAAATCAACTTATCTGAATTAGAACCATACGTCAACGGTCCATTCACTCCAGATTTGGCCACTCCAATCTCTGAATTGAAGAAGGTTGCTGTCGAAAAGGACTGGCCATTAGACGTCAAGGTTGGTTTAATCGGTTCTTGTACTAACTCTTCTTACGAAGATATGACCAGATCCGCTGAAATCATCAAGGATGCTGCTTCTCACGGTTTGAAGGCCAAGACCATCTTCACCGTTACCCCAGGTTCCGAACAAATCAGAGCCACCATTGCCAGAGACGGTCAATTACAAACCTTCGAAGAATTCGGTGGTACCGTTTTAGCCAACGCTTGTGGTCCATGTATCGGTCAATGGGACAGAAAGGATATCAAGAAGGGTGACAAGAACACCATTGTTTCCTCTTTCAACAGAAACTTCACCTCCAGAAATGACGGTAACCCAGCTACCCACTCCTTCGTTGCTTCTCCAGAAATCACCACTGCCTTCGCTATTGCCGGTGATTTGAGATTCAACCCATTAACCGATAAGTTAAAAGACGCTAATGGTAACGAATTCTTATTGAAGCCACCAACCGCCTTCTCCGGTTTACCAACCAAGGGTTACGACAAGGGTGAAAACACCTACCAAGCCCCACCAGCTGACAGATCCTCTGTCAGTGTCAAGGTTGCTCCAACCTCTGATAGATTACAATTATTGAAGCCATTCAAGGCCTGGGACGGTAAGGATGCTGAAAAGTTGCCAGTTTTGATTAAATCCCTAGGTAAGACCACCACTGATCATATTTCTATGGCCGGTCCATGGTTGAAGTACAGAGGTCATTTAGAAAACATTTCTAACAACTATATGATTGGTGCTATCAACGCTGAAAACGGTAAGCCAAACACCTTAAAGAACAGATACACTGGTGAATACGGTGCTGTTCCAGATGTTGCCGCTGCCTACAGAGACCAAGGTATCAAGTGGGTTGTCATTGGTGATGAAAACTTCGGTGAAGGTTCTTCCAGAGAACACGCCGCTTTAGAACCAAGATTCTTAGGTGGTTTCGCCATCATCACCAAGTCCTTCGCCAGAATTCACGAAACCAACTTGAAGAAGCAAGGTTTATTACCATTGAACTTCGCTGATAACGCTGCTTACGACAAGATCCAACCAGAAGACTCTGTTGACATCTTAGGTTTAACTACCTTCGCTCCAGCCAAGAACTTGGTCATGAAGGTTCACCCAGCTGACGGTTCCGCTCCATGGACCACTGAACTAACCCACACCTTCAACGCTGAACAAATTGAATGGTTCAAGGCTGGTTCTGCTTTAAACAAATTAGCTAAGAAATAAATATTTTGAAAAAAAAAAACAAAAAACATTATTACAGCTTTATTTATTTGACAAAACATGCAAAACAAAAACTCAAAGAATTTCAAGAATAGTTCTTGAGATCTTATTTATATTATTTACGTCTATTTATTTTAATTTTAGAAAAAAAAAAGAAAAGAAAACATGTTTTTATTATTAAAAGTTGCTCAACGAGAGCTATTTTTTTTATTTTTTTAATACAAAAAAAAAGAAAAGATGCATTAGATTGATACATAAAGGATTGAATATCAATTTACCTGAAAATGACCCAATAATTCTTGTACTCACTTATTTGTGTGATTTTTGAAAAGAAGAAACAACAAAAATGTAATTATCCTTTTTTTCTCTTTTGATTTACAGCGTATTCATTAATGTAACTCAATTACTTTGGGATGGAATCACCGAAAACACTCTTGAAAGATTGTTCCAGGTCAGCAATGATGTCGTTGACGTGTTCGGTACCGACGGATAATCTGATCAAATCCTTGGTGACACCGGAAGCGATCTTAGCATTATCGTCTAGTTGTTGATGGGTAGTGAACCATGGAGCAATGGCCAAGGACTTGGAGTCACCGACATTGGCAGCATCAGAAATGAACTTGAAGGAGTCAACGACTTGTGGACCGGAAGCTTCGAATGGGTCTTCAGAGACAGTGGCTAATTCCTTGACACCGAAGGATAAAACACCACCGAAACCATTAGGTAAGTATTTCTTGGCAAGCTCGTGGTGGGAGTGGGACTCTAGACCAGGGTAGGAGACCCAGGAAACGTATGGGGAGGCTTCTAAGTATTTAGCAACAGTTAGGGCATTGGAGGCGTGTCTTTCACATCTCAAAGATAGGGTTTCCAAACCTTGTAGCAATAAGAAGGCACCGAATGGGTTTAAAGCTGGACCTAAGTCTCTCAACAGTTCGGTTCTGGCGTGACCAATGAAAGCCAAGTTTCCGAAGGCTTCGTTTAAGATTAATCCGTGGTAACCTTCAGAAGGCTCAGAGAATTGAGGGAACTTCTTTGGGTATTTGCCCCATGGGAATTTACCAGAATCGACGATAACACCACCAATGGTAGTACCGTGACCACCGATCCACTTGGTAGCAGAGTGGGTGACGATATCAACACCGTGGTCAATTGGCTTGACGTAGTAACCACCAGCACCGAAGGTGTTATCAGCAACGACTGGGATACCGTGCTTGTGGGCAACCTCAACGATCTTTTCAAAGTCAGGAACGTTGTACTTTGGATTACCAATGGATTCAATGTACAAAGCCTTGGTGTTTTCGTCGAATAGCTTTTCAAAGTCTTCTGGCTTGTCACCTTCAACGAATCTGGCTTCAATTCCTAGTCTCTTGAAGGCAACCTTGAATTGGTTATAAGTACCACCGTATAAGAAAGAGGTGGAGACGATGTTATCACCGGCATGGGCTAAACCCAAAATAGCAACGGTTTGGGCAGCTTGACCAGAAGAAACAGCCAAGGCAGCAGCACCGTTTTCTAAAGCAGCCATTCTCTTTTCAAAGACATCGTTGGTAGGGTTCATGATTCTGGAGTAGATGTAACCTGGGGTTTCCAAACCGAATAATTGAGCACCGTGCTTGGAGTTGTTGAAGACATAAGATGAGGAGGAGTAGATAGGAACGGCTCTTGGTCTGGAAGCGTTGTCGCTTGGGTCTTGACCAGCGTGTAATTGTAAGGTATCGAAATGATAAGACATTATGTGTGTATTTTTGGAATGTTAATAGATTGTGGTTGATTGCTTCTATTTGAATTTTTGTTTTTTTTTGTAATAAACGAAACTATTTATTAAACCTAAACTCTATGAACTTATTCCCTTTTATATAAATCAACACCCACAACATTATGAACAATTTTTTTTTTGTTGTTGTTATGTAAGAAATGGCAAATATAAAAATTGTGTAAATTTTCCATGATTAACAGTCAGATAACGTTGTAGTCACAGTTTTTATTTTTTTTTAAAAAAATAAATGTACATAGTTTTCTCTCCCTCTCGCTCTGCTAAGTGACTCAATCATATTGCAAGGTTTATCCACAGCCGCGTAGTACCCCCCCCTGTGTAAAAAGTGTGAGTATACGGATGCTACAAAAGTCACAGCTTTAAAAAAAAAAAAAAACAACGTGCTCACATTACTACTGTTTCGCTTTTAATTTTGCGCTTGTCCACAGTTATCAGATGGGCTACTGCTTCCCAGAGCGGGTTTTATTACCCCTATTATTTTTTTTTATGTCTTTTTGGTGCTCCCCTATTACGCTCTCCATGGAACATCCTCTCTTCTGGGCTTCAGATACGCACAGTGGCCGTTGTTGATTTTAAACCACCACTCTTTCGCCCATAAGGCTAGTCACGTGAAATGGCACTTAAAAGAAAAATTAAACAAAACGGTGTTATGGCACATACCAAAAAGAAAACACACAATTAATCTCCGATCTATATAACTACCAATTACAGTTGTATGAGCCATACTCAACAGGCTTCATCAATGGCTCAGGTTTTTTGGAGCCGTGCAGGTATTCATAAAGCTCATCCAGTTCTGCTTGCTGGAGTTCTGATCTCACGCTATTAGCTCCGTACTTTTGAATAGCAATTTGTTGAAGATGCTTGATAAAGTCTGTGTGGTACACCTTCTCAACAGAAACCAAAAACAGAGAGTACCCTGCCAGATTTGTGCCGCTCAAAAACATTTCGTGGCTGAACTGGGCTTTCCCCACAGCCGGTGGGGGTATCACCGCAGTCTCCTTGTTCTCACCACCATCTCCTGTCTGGATTGCCAAGGGGTTTGTGGCCTTTTGAATCATCAACTCTTCAAAGTCCTTTATTATCTCTATAGGCAACTTGCTGTGTGGGTCCAAGTACTTCAGGATCCCATCAACGATGAAAAAATACTTGAAGTATTTTCTGTACCACTTACGTGTGTTTGCGGAGGCCTTCTTTTGTACTTTGAGGTACTCCGAGTACTTGGTTGATTTAAAGCCAACCTGAACATCCGTAAATATTGAATAGATCTCCAGCAAATTCACAGGAGATATTCTTTTGACTTGCACAAATTTCAGCTTAGCCTCCTCAGTGACGTGTTTAATTGTTCCGGTTTCAGTTTTTTCAGCGTTGGATGAAGGATATTCATCGTCTGCCTTCACAGCACTCACAGAGCCTGTGCTGGCTTCAGATGATTCTTTGTTTCCAACTGCTGCGTTCTTGCCCTCTTCTTGTAACTTCGGCTTGTCCTTATCGGCCATGATGCTTTCCATGAAAGTATCGTACTCTAAAAACTTCTTTAGTATGTGACTCTTAAAGTCCATATACTTCAGGTAAATGTCTTTCTTTGTGGCTTCTTGTGCAGGTTTCTTTACCCTTTTATCGGTTCCTGGATTAAGATTGACCAGCGAGTTGTATTCTTTTTCTGTCTTGCTCACCAAAGCATTGAATGTTTCATCAACAGATTCCTTGTTGAAAATAAACTCATTGTGGTGTATGTTTTGCTCACCTTCCGTGCTTTGAAGCTTCATTGCTTTGTATTCACTATCGCTGACAATACTGTTCTTAAAAAAACTTGATACCTCCATAAGACGATTGCTTTATATTGGTGTTACGTTTTAACTACTGAAAGTGTTGGTATTTACTCAATTGTATTATTCGTTTGTTCTTAAAAAAAATATAGAAGGGTAAATAATGTTAGTGGAGAAGAAATAGAAAATCCTAGTTGAATATTGGCAATAAACAACAAATGATGAGACATGTGTTTAAGAAACAGGTGTTCAAGGCAAGCTAAAAAAAAAAAATTTTTTTTTGCTTTTTTTTGTAAAATGTTCGTTGTGACACAGGTCACTGTAGTGATTGAATGACCATTGGAATGATAGGTGAGTGTTGCTGCTGAGGAATTTGATCTCTACGGGGGATACTATCCGGTTAGGTGGCGGGAAAAAAAGCATCTCGACAAAGGGAGCGGCAGTTGCACTACTGTCGTCGTTTAAAGATGATATCTTCACAGTAGCCACTCCCACAGGGCTCCATTTATGGTAGCGTTTAAGTTACCCTAAAATAAAAAAATATCAAAAAAAAAAGAATGCAGGAAATGGGGTTCGAACCCATGCTTCTTTCGAAATTGGAGAATCTAATACAGTAGTAACTAGATGTTACTGCTGGAAGACCTAAATCCAACGCCTTAACCTCTCGGCCATCCCTGCTTTACAACCATTTTTTCCGAAGATACTAATGATATTTTTCTTTAAACAGATGTTACCTGTGAGACTAAACCCACAAGTTAAAATCTTATTTTCTATGTTAAAGAGTCTTCTCAACGGAAGTAAGCTTTTGTCCTTGATGCAATTGCCATTTCTAAATCAGATCCAGACTATAAAGAGTAGAAATAGGTTGGTGTATGATCGATATTGTTATTAGCCAACATATTCACAGCTATTGGCTTTAATTTCTATTTAAAAAATCACACCAGGGTTTATTAAATCTGCTTTTGCCATATTTATTAGCTTTTCAAAATAAACATGCTTTTGATTTTTCTTCGAAACAGTCCGAATTTTTTTTATGTTGTTTCTCAAAGCCACTAATAGTAGCTAGTTATACACCGGCAATGTTGTTGCTCGTAAATTATCTGTTATTTGCAAATGATTTGAAAATTGAATCATCTTTTAACTTGCCTCCTACTAGTTGTGATTTGTCTCAATACTGTAGGATTATTCCCATTAACTGATGACAATATAAAAATTATGACTCCTTCATAGCAATTGAATTTAGAGGTGAAATAACATTAAACAAGACTGCTCAGAACAGGCTTTCCAAATCATTTGTTGTTGTTGATTAAAGCAGAAACAAAAAAAAAAAAAAATGCCTACATTTTTTTTCAAGGTTAAAAAAAAAGCAAAAAAAAAAGAATGCAGGAAATGGGGTTCGAACCCATGCTTCTTTCGAAATTGGAGAATCTAATACAGTAGTAACTAGATGTTACTGCTGGAAGACCTAAATCCAACGCCTTAACCTCTCGGCCATCCCTGCTTTTCAGTCACGTTCTTAGAAAATACTGATGACATTTTTCTTTAAGAAATAATTACCTGTGAAGCTAACTTCACAATTAAAATTTCTATGCATCTTTTCTTGTGAAAAGTTGATAGAAGACCTAAAAATGACACCTTGAAATGTTCATAAAAACCCATTAACTAACTACTTTTTAACAATTTTGTGTTCTAGTCCACTATTTTATTCAGTTTTGTTAATGTTGCATATAAATCTGTCCATTCATGCTAGCAAGTAAATGATGAAATGGTGTTTTACGTAAAATAGATATGTTCTCGGATTCCCTTGCTTCAAAAAAAATAAAAAAATTGATATGATAAATGGTTCTTATATTATTACAAAAAAATAGTATATATCAAATAACTATTGCAAGAAGCCAATCTACTAGTCTTCTTCATCTCTCCCATCGTTGAACAATAATGTCTTTTTGTCTTTTCTGATTATCTTGAGGTAGGTTGAGTCAGGCATGAAGAGGTGGAATTCCGTCATCTTGTTGTCTTCCTTTCTTCTCCCCTGCCCATTGCCTCCTGCGCCGTTGCTCTGAAGATTCTCAGCCACTGTGCATCCCAAGAAAGGGTCGTAGTCCTGGCCAAACAGCCCAAAGCTGGACACCAGCGTCGAGGTGTAGTGTGCTGTTGTTATATCATTGCGGTCGTTGATAGATGAAACAGCTGGCGATTCATGGACCTCGGTTTCTGCGTTGTAGCTGAAAAATGAAGTCACAGTATTGGCTGAATCTGAGATAATTCCGTTGGTACTTGTGGAAATAACACTGCCTGGTTGCGAGCCACGTGAATCATTGCAAATGGACAAGAAGATGGTCAATAATAATTGTTGGTCTGCAACCCAGATTTTTTCCTCCGCAAAGTTCATGTAGATGCTTTTTATGCCATGCAGTTTTTGATACTCATATATTCTCGAAAGCAGGGCAACGAACGTTTCCAACCTCCTCTTCAAAGAACTTATCATATGCTGGTTGATGCCCTTCTCTTGGAATTTGTAGACACTCTCCAGGCTCTCTGTAGCCAATATGTTGATATCGAATTGGCTGAAGTTTGCAAACAACTTCCCTGTATTTTCAAGGTAGCTTTCAAAGAGCTTGTTAAAAACGCCAAAGTTTTTAAAGTAAAAATTCAAATGCCTCTGGTACTTCTCGTTCAAATTACAAAGATTATGCTGGTACTGAACGAACTCTTTGAATTTTATGAGATAAAAATGACCGTCCCAGTATTGACCGTTTGCTTGGATATTAGTACCTTCTAATGGAATAGATGACTTCTGCTGATAATTGTTCTTAAAAGCAATCAGTAGCTCAAGTGGCAAGGGGCGCGAACTGTCCAAGCTGAAGTAATTCTCCTTTTGGATTGTTGTGTTCAAAAAGCTAGGAATGTGTGTTTCCTTCAGGTTGTAGGCAGTTCTTGAAACATAGCATGGAAGAGGCAAATTTTTTTCAGAAGTATCAAACTTCGCTGACTCATCCCCTGGTGTTGTTTCTTCAGTGTCATTGCTGTAGTAGCTGTTCAAACACGTGTACTCAGAAAATAATATCTTTCTTCTCTGCAGGTAAGAAGATAACCGCACAATGTAGTTAGCATAAAGAAGAATATTGTTGTCCACGTCAACATCCAAAGTCAAATCGTAGATGACATTTTCAAAGGGTAGCATATTCCAGCCATAAACACCGTAAGTCTCCTTGGCAAAGACAAATAGCATTGATGGAAGGATATTGACAATAGCCATATCAGCGGCTATGTAGAAAGAGTAAAGAACTTTTTCTATAGGAGTCAGAAATCCATTTGCTGTATATTTTTCAACAACAGCTTTACTTGAGTATTTGTAGTTGGAGTGCTGTTCATCACGGGTCAAAGACCTTAAGAACATTTTGGCCTTTATATCTAGATGCAAAGGAGAACTCAACATTTTTTTGGGCTTTATTTGTAAGAGCTTATAGTACAACTGGCATAACAAATTTGGTTGCAGCGGCAAGGCCCGTGTTGAGTCCATGAATACACTAGTGCTTATAAACTGTTCCAAAAACAAAGCTAAATTTTTAAAGTCTTCTTTCAGCAATGGATCAATGATTATACTGTCACTTGGACTAGTTACAATAAAAGTATTTCCGAAGTCAAGCAGCATTTTTTGAAGATCCTTCAAAAAGTTAATTGGGATACCCTTGATATGCAAATAATTGCTGTCAATTGATGACATTGCTAAAGTAAAGTAACTTGTGCTATCCCCACCAAAGCAATTAATGGTATTTTTAAAGTCATAGTCGTAAGTGGACTTGGAGATACTTGTGGGCTCTATAAACAAGTTGTTATTGCCAATAATAATGTTTTCCTGAAATATGCTGTTAAGTTCCCAGCATATTTCAAATGCTGAACAGGTGTGCTCGAGGTATCTGTTCATTGCATAGTCATCCGTCACAAGGCTGTAAAGTTCAAATGCCTTTAGAATGTATGATCCGATGTGGCAGTTGACCAAAACATTGTACGGGATCAAACTTCTCTTTTCAATGACCGCATCCAGAGAAGACCTGATGTTTTTGTATGACAAGGATAGTTTGTCTTGTAATAGATTTTGGGACAGTTTAATATATTTTATGATCAAACTCCTTTTTTCATTAAATGTGGGAACATAGTTGAAGATGCTCAAATGATTCTCATAATCTTCTCTGTTAGAGTTAAATAAAAAGTTTGAGGCAAGTGAACTTTCTGGATCAATAATGGCGTCCATGCCCTTCAGCTCAGAAATGTAAAATTTTTTCAATCTGGCAACAAAGGAATTGATAGCTAATGCTGTATAAAAGCTAACCGTAGAGTTATCCGCAAAGTTCAAGCCTGAGATGCACAGCTGAGCAAGGGCAACCCTAGAGTTGACCTGGTCATCTGTTTCATTCACTCTTTTAACTTTTATGGAAGCAGGGACTTCAATCTGGCTGTGCGAAATCATGGTAATTTCGAAGCCTCTTTTAATGGTGATATGATTCAAGTCTATGTCCCCTTGCTGCTCTACGTCTTCTTTTGACACTATTAGCTGCACGTTGTTGATCGGATAAATCTTCTGTTCGTTCATTTCGTAGTAATCAATAACTTCTTTGGCACTTATATCTTTTTTTAAAGCCTCAACTTGTTCAGGTTTTAGTAAAGAAAATGAGCAAATGTCATTGAAGTTGTTATTGGTGCTGTCTGCATTGGCTCTCTTCCACTTCATAAGACAGTTCAAACAGCAGTACTTATTGGTATTCAGCAGCTGCAGATTGGTGTCACACTTGATACGCCTTGCTTTGCATTCCTTGCACCCTAGCTTACTGTTTTTGTGCTTCTTTCTCTTAACAGCAGATTTGGCGATCTCATCGGTGGCCGATCTTATATCAAGAGCCATCAATGGTTTAATGTGGTGATATTAGAAAAGAGATTTGCAATTGGTTTATCTTACAAATGGGAGATTCTGGTAGTCTGTGTGTATTTAACAGTCAGAAGCTTTGTAGTTAGTTTGATGGTTACATGAAACATTTTTTTGTTTTGTTTTTTTTTTTTAAGCTTTTAGCTAAGATTATACTAAGAAAAAAATAAAATGGTCGTATGTAGGCCAATTACAGCCAGGAAGGGGGGTTTTTTTTTTAAAAAAAAAAAATACTGACAACAAAAGATGCCAATTGGTCAAAAAGGGAAACATCTTGTGTTGTTTACAGCAAGTGGTCACTTCTACTGAAATTAGAATATGCACGCTGATCCCATAGTGGTATGATAAACTTTGCTACAGATAACACGTGAATGCAATACGCGGACATGCATACTGGGGTTGGCTGTAGGGCTAGAATGCGGAATGCCGTTAGGCTGCTGCTGCAAAAAAAAGAATAGACAATACAAAAATTAGCTTTTAATTATTCTATTTTTAGACGTTTACACACTTTTTGCTGTCCTTGTTAAATTTTTTTATTTTCTGAAACAACTCATGCAGACACCCCCCCTCTATTATCAAACGATCAATAGAACATTTTTAAATCATCTGGTCTAATTCTTTATTTTCAACAGTGCTAAGTTACTCATTGAATTCATAGATTTCAAGAGGGATACAGCACATGATCATTACATCACAACAGAAGAAATCAGCAGAAAAACAGAAAAAAAAAAAAAAACAGAAGAAGTCATTTTCTAACAAAAAAAAACTACATTTCTAAACGCGTTTCTTCACACTCCTTTAACATTCAATCGTAAAGATCATTTTTACACACAGAGCAAGCCAAACTAAAATGTCATCTTTGATGCCCTTTGTCAAGCTGGCAAAACCTGCCTTGTCTCTATTTCCCTCTAATAGCATAGTTGTGTTTGGAAGAAACAGCAGCAAGTTCGTCAACAATTTGCATACTAAACTATCTCTGAACGAAAATGCTAAGTTTTTTGTTGACAAAAAAGACGTCTCTGTAAACTATTTGCAGTTCAACAAAAACGCCAACAAACTCAACAGCTCATTGTACCTGTCTGCAAGATTTGAACACTTCAAAGAAGAGTTTGATGTTACCTTGAATGACTTCTTGCTGAACAAAGAAACATCCAAGAAAGTATCATATGCACTGAACGGAGAGGATGAAGTCAATGACCCAGATTTTGATGCCTTCTTCAGTGAGTTCGTGGACATCTTGAACTTGAAGGAATTGCTGGACAAGGATCTGATGTTGTTGTCAAATGGCCAAATGAGAAGAAGTAGACTTTTGCAGCTGTTAGTAAGAAATTATCGTGCTCCAAATAAATACGTGGTAAACTTGATAGATGACTTTGTTATTGGGCTTGACTTGAACTCAAGAACAAGAATCAACAGTGCTATTGAGAAGTTTCAAAAATTAAAGATCAGTGGGGCAAATACTACTGTTGTAGTTTCTCTGAGACCTCAGGATACAGTACCTGAATGGTGCAACAGGTTGATCGTTATCAATGAAGATTCATCTATAGAATACGATGGTGAATTGAACCACCATTTAATCGAGACTTATAAAAAAATATGGGATTTGAATGATATCATAGACGAGACTGAATTCAAACTGCTCAATGATACAAAGAACGCAAGTGTAAACTCTGAAGGCAATCCGGTGTATGCCAAGGACCTGATAAAAATGCACAAGTGGTATGACCCTATCCATCAAAAGGATACCGCCAACGCAGACCACATTCATCTGAAGAACATCAAAGTGGAGTACAGATCCGTTAAAAAGCCTGTTTTGAATAACTTTGATTGGAAAATAACCAAGAAGTCTAGATGGGTTTTACGAGGAGACAATGGATCAGGCAAATCAACAATCACATCTTTGTTAACACTGGACCACCCTCAGGCATGGGCCAATGACATTTATTTTAACAACCAAAAGATCGAGGTAGGCAAAATTGACTGTGAGAAACACAATGCAACCATAGCATGCAGCAGTCCTGAATTACACAATTTCATCCTGTCAAAAAATCTAACAGTAAAACAGGTGATATTATCGGGTTTGAACAATGACAGCAATAACCAAACATCAATCCCAAGCTCTGTCAAAAGCGAAGACAACCAACTTTATCATCTATACGATAACCATTTAGCGTATTGGAATCTGAAAGACAAGGAGGACACCAAGTTCAATATGTTGCAACTCAATGATCAAAAGCTGGTTCTTTTCATCAGAAGCTTGATAAAGCTACCTGAACTGCTGATACTGGATGAAGCCTTTTCAGGCATGGAGATGGGTACAATCAAGAAGTGTCATTTCTGGCTTCACAACTATTGGTGTGGGTCTTTGATCTTGATTGGACACTCTGAAAATGAGTTGATCAAGGGATGCTTGGTTAAAGAGCTTTGAGCAGTTATTAGGTGACCCTAAAACAGCAAAAGCTATCAGTGTGGGGGTAAAAGCGACCGTGAACATCACCTTAAAAATTTTTTTTTGGTTTTTTTTTTTTTTGCCATCTATCTTTGGAATGAGCTCCAGGGAAACAAAAAAAAAACACAACATAAACAACATTAGTGATTGTGTCAGTGTTTTTGCAACACACGCGTCTTTTTAACAGTATATATTATTCATACAAAGAACACCACAGAAAAATAGCAGCAAACATTATTCAATACAAACTATCTTTACCTTTTCTTTTTGTATCAACACATTTACCCGTCTAGCACACCAAGATGCATAACATTTTAGTTGATGAAAGCAAAGCTTATGTGAATGAAAAAGACTCTGTCTCTCACACCCAAGATAAAGTACCGCTACTACCACCTCTCAAAATCTCATTGGCTGAAAAGAGAGAGCTGGAATATGGTACACTAACAAACAAAAAGTATCTACTCCAACAAAAGTCAAGAAACTTACAGCCATTGAAGCCTATAAAGTTTGATCCTCCAGGCATGCTAATATCAGTAATCACATACCTGAATTATTTGATAATCATTACCCTGGGCCATGTCCATGACTACCTAGACTTCTACTTTAACAGGGACAAGTTCCGTAGTGTTTTGGAGCAAAACGGCATTGCCCCATGGTTTACCAAGTTTGAATCTTTTTATGTTAGAAGACTGAAACAAAAAATCGATGATTGCTTCTCCAGACCAAGCACTGGGGTTCCAGGTAGATTTATTAGATGCATAGAAAGAGTCTCCCACAACATGAACGAGTACTTCACCTATCCAGGCACAGAAAAGCTGTGCTTGAACTTAAGTTCCTACAACTACTTAGGGTTTGCTCAATCAGAAGGTGTTTGCACTGAGTATGTCATCAATAACATGGAGAAGTGGAATATCTCCAATAACGGCCCAAGAAACCTTCTGGGTACAACTTCACTGCACAGGGATACCGAGAGATTAGTTGCTGACTTTCTGGGCAAGGAGGACTGTATTATCACCTCTATGGGTTATTCCACCAACGCCAACTTCTTCAACTCCTTCTTGAACAAGAACTGTTTGGTCATTTCAGACGAATTAAACCATGCCAGTATCAGAACCGGTGTCAGATTGAGTGGTGCTTCTGTCAAGCCATTCAAACACAACGACATGAAGGCCTTGGAAAAGCTTTTGAGAGAACAAATATCTGAGGGACAACCAAAGACCCACAAGCCATGGCACAAAATTCTTATCTGTGTTGAAGGGTTGTTTTCTATGGAAGGTACCATGTGTAACCTACCTGAGTTAGTCAAGCTTAAGTACAAGTACAAGTGCAACTTGTTTGTTGATGAAGCCCACTCCATCGGTGCCATGGGCCCAACTGGTAGAGGTGTTTGTGAGTACTTTGGCGTTAATCCAAACGATGTTGATGTGCTAATGGGTACCTTCACCAAGTCCTTTGGTGCTGCTGGTGGTTACATTGCCGCTGACACATCTTTTATCAACAGACTAAGATTGGATCTAACAACCCAAAACTACTCTGAACCATCCCCTACCCCGGTTTTATCGCAAATATACGCATCCATGAAAATAATCATGGGTGATTTGAACCCAGGTGATGGTTTGGAAAGATTGAGCAGAATCACATTCAACTCAAGATATCTAAGATTGGGTCTTCAAAGACTAGGATTCATTGTGTACGGTATAGCCGACTCACCAGTTGTTCCTTTGCTGTTATACACCCCATCGAAGATGCCTGCATTCTCCAGACTGATGCTCGAAAGAAACATTGCTGTTGTCATCGTTGCCTACCCAGCCACTCCATTGACTGAAGCCAGAGTAAGATTCTGTGTTTCCGCCTCTTTGATCAAAGAAGACATCGACTATGTTTTGAGACATGTTGATGAGGTTGGTGACATGCTATTTTTGAAGACAAGTTCAGGAATCGGTGGTGGCTCTTTGGACGGGAAACCTCCAAGATGGAACATCGAAGATGTCATTGCAAAAACACCGGAAGACTGTAAGGATGATAAGTACTTTACCATCTAAGTTGATAAATAAAGCCTATATATTTATAGAAAATGAGATGATCTTTTTAATCATACACCAAAAAAATCTGTTTTCCTTTTTTTTTTTTTTTAATTACATTTAAATATTAAACTTTCTTGATTATTCAATATATTTATAAATTAAGTTACATGTAAACATCAAATACTTGTTTAAAAAACTATTTTTAAAAAACTTGCCCCTTTTTTTTTGTTTTTCATAAATATATTTTTTTACAATCTACTATTTCAAGTGTAAACATTTAACAACAAACAATGATATGGTAAGGAAAAATAAGTTCACCCCAGAAATATTACCAACATGTCCTCATTGCTTACAATTGGCGAAGAAGCCAGAAACGCCATAAGAAAATTTAGACTGACTACAAACAGAATAGATAAGCCAGAACACATCATATTAAAGATAAATCAAGAGCAGGAGCTTTTGGTAGACAATCTAGAAAACAGCGAGGAAGAGTCTGATGACGGGTGGTCTGAGTCCGATGACGAAGATGAGCTTGAAGACATAAAACAGATTAGAAAACAACTGCCTTCCAACCAACCTAGATATATTGTATTGGCATACCCATACAAGAACAGGATTCCATTGGTGCTGGTTTACTACAAACCAGACACTTGCAGGGATGAAGAGACCAGAATGTTGTATGTGAATGGTTTAGAGTTTATTAGTAAAAACAACTTGATCTCTCCAAACAAGATTATTGATTTGGTAGATAAGGATGAATTTAAAAAGGAATTTATAGAGCGTGAGTTGTGAGCTTAAAAAAAAAAAGTGTAACAAAAAAAAAGCACACATTTTTTTCTCAAAAATATTTAAGAATTTGTTTGAAATATACTTGCTGATGTCAGTTTCCTAAAAGGGAAACTATGTAGTATTTTTTGTCTAAGAAAAACTCACTTTCAGACTATTGGGGATATGTTTTTTTTTTTTTCTTCACATGGAATATAAACATATGTTTTCTCCCACTTACTTTGCTTTTTTGTACATTAAGCTATATATATGAACGTTGGTAAAATTTTAGTTTTAATGATAAAAAAATTCCATTAACCAAACCAATAACAATTAATTAATATATTTAGTCAAAATGGGTCGTATGCACAGTTCCGTATGTATACTTTAATGCCAAATATTAACAAAGGATCATGTTGTCAACCATAAACCAACTTTATTATAATCAAGCAAAACTGACATAATAAAACGTTTGAGAAATCAAAATTGATGATATATTCTACAAGATCTAAAAGAGAACATATGTTTTTTATTTTATTTTTTGGAAATATACAATTGTCTTTTTTCTTCCCAATGTTTGTTTACTCTGCTTTCATACTTCAAGTGTGTGTCTTTGATGAATAATTTATATCATTATCAACAGATTGATTGAATAGTTGTTTTTTTATGTGTAGTACTAATACTGGTTTGTTTAGTCTTTTTTAAAGATGGACAATGCCGGGTGATTCCTTAAATAATAGTTTTAATGCTATGTGTTTTTCCTAGTGAATGGGTGGTGATGAATTGAAAAATAACAGTTTGCCTTACACTGGTTTTGATGTTTTTACAGTTTGACAGGAGTGATATCCACATCGAATAGTATGCTTCAAGAGCCAGTGTTTTGTTAACTTTCTATGGGGTTCCCTAAGGGTCATTGTGTTTTTTTGACACATCCTGTAGTTGTTGTTTTTTATTATTACCGCTTTCAATAGGTTAATCCAAATGATTTATGATTTTACTGTTGTTTTTTTTGCTTTGTTTCAAGGCAAAAGCAGCGGTTTTTTGTAAAGCGTTTAGCATTATAATATTTTAAGGATTGTATTATATTTAAAAAAAAAACTATTCTTGTATATCTCTCTGTACCGTTATGATTGTATTTTACTCATTGCCGTCCACTCTTCGTAGCATGATTTTTGTAAAGAAACTGAAGAAGAAAAAAAAGACTTTTGTTGATAAAAAAAATAAAAAAAAACTATGTTTTCTTAAGAAAGCTAATCAATTGAGAACAATTGTGTTTTTTTTACTAACAATTATATCTTTTTCTTCATAAACAACCATTTACATTTATAAACAGGGTAAGGGTCAATCCTCTTCTTCATTACCATATTCCAGAAACATTCCTCACTGGTTCCAATTAACCTCTGATGCTGTTGTTGAACAAATCTCCAAGTACGCCAGAAAGGGTTTAACTCCATCTCAAATCGGTGTTTTGTTAAGAGACGCTCACGGTGTTACTCAATCCAAGATTGTTACTGGTAACAAGATCTTAAGAATCTTGAAGTCTAACGGTTTAGCTCCAGAAATTCCAGAAGATTTATACTACTTAATCAAGAAGGCTGTCTCCGTCAGAAAGCATTTAGACAGAAACAGAAAGGACAAGGATGCCAAGTTCAGATTAGTTTTGATCGAATCCAGAATCCACAGATTAGCTAGATACTACAGAACCGTCGCCGTTTTACCACCAAACTGGAGATACGAATCTGCTACTGCTTCCACTTTAGTTAACTAAGTTATTTGAAAAAAAACAATTAAACCTTTTTTCTTTCTCATTTCTTTATTTACTCTAAGCACAACAGATTTGTTATCGAAACGATAGACAATTCAAACAGTTTGAGATAAGTTTTTCATAATCTCATTATATATATATTTAATGTATTAGTTTCTTTCTCAAATTGAAATATACTAAAATTAACAAAAAACTAAAAGATTAATCACCTAGGAATACGCAATAATAAGAGTTTAACAATATTTTTTTTTTTTCTACATTTTTTCAAACTCATCATTGTCGCTTTTCCCCAGTTTCTTTTTTTTTTATTTTTTTTATTTGTTCAAGCTACGTGATGATGGAAGGATCATACACCCTGAACAACCTTATTTATATTAAGATATGTCAATAAAAATCAATGTTGATTCTACTTTAGGGAGTGTCAACCTTATTTTGAATGGTTACAAAAACCTTTGCAGACAATATAGACGACATGGTACAACTGATGTCCACAAAGAAGCCTTTGGATCGATGAAGAGAACAGTAAGATATGAGTTTGATGATTTGCTTAAAAAGAACCTTTTTTTCAACAGTAAAGCAACAAAAAATACATTCAATATAGATCATTTTCAACCCAAAGCCAGTATACAATTCAAACAGCGAGTATTGGAAAATACCTTCTTTGGGGCATCCAAGGATTTGGCCCAAGACATAAAAGTCAGTGAAGAAGTAACACTGAAAAGCGAAAACTATGAATTATTAACGGACATGAACATGCTAGCACATGCATATGAAAATAACCTTGATGAAGAGACAATTAAGCAAATAATATTGGAAAAGAACAAACGAACAAATATCTTTTCAGAAGCTATTGGCAATGCATATTTAACAGAAAAGATTCAGACGCATCTGCAAATTGCGAAGGAAAACAGCCATTATGTGCCTGAACATCTGAGTCAGTATTTTTCTTACTATCTGGAATTCTTGAACTGCCAATACAGGGCGTTATCTCATCCTCTTTTCGAAGTGGAGTATCACGAATCAGCCACCAAAATCATTCCATATAAGTTGAGAAAACAAGCTAGCAGGCTGATTAATAGCATACCCGTACAGAGCACGCCTCTGGAACTGCACAAAATAGGAATATTGAGATTGCAGCACATAATTGATCGATTGCAACACGGACCGTCTGTAAGGTTTTCAAGTTTTCAATCTCCAATAAAGAACATTTACTACTGCATACCAGCCACAGATAAAAACAAAACTTCCGACAACATATTCACTGTCTACTTTGAGAGGTTGAGATACAGAGCACACCTTTGGGAAACGTACTACAGAAGCTCATCATTTGCCTCCTTGCCGGAAATAAGAAACGCATTTTTGCCTGAGATAGGGGAGACCCCAGCCAGCGACGGTGATTACAAACAATTGTTCACCTATGGGAATACTGAGTCATTCAACCCAGATAGCCTTGCTATCTATAACGATATCAAACAACACAAGATGGAGCAAAAAACGAAGTTTGGTGGATTTATGTCACACCGGGAGATGATTAGGCTGTATTTGAACGCGTATGAAAAAGACTACCAAAACCTGCTGAAGTTGAAGGCAAAGTATGATAAGCTTGATTTGGATATCGTTGATCCCTATGTAAAAAAAAAAGAGCTGCTGTACCAGTTGATACAAAATGATTTGATTAGTGATGTGAATACATACTCGTCCACTGGCTTTGTACTCTATAGGTTCGTGAAGCATGTTAAGTTCCTGCATATTAGGTATTATCATGATCGAATAAAGTAACGTCTTTGTTCTCTTTTATGACGATACCGTCGTCGTCATCGATCATTGAAACATCCGGTGTAGTGTATATACTGTTGTTGGTATCCTCGCTGTCTTTGATGGCTATGTCATTGAGTCTTTTGATGATATCAAACTCGTTTAGTTTATCATCCCATAGTTCTATTTTATTTTCTTTTTTCTCTGCTATATCTTGAAGCGCATTGATCATTGATGAGTACTCTCTGTTGATCAAAAGCTCATCCACTTCTTTTAATTGTATGAGCATGTAGTTGTTCTTTATAAAACATGTTTTGGAGCAGAATTTCTTGTTGTAGTACAGGAAATCATTTTGGTTTTCGTTCAATATACTTGTCCAGTTGATTTTAGCGTTATCAAAAGGGTCTATGGTTTTCAAAAGCGTGGAATTTCTTCTTGTGTGTACTTTTTCTTTACACAGCAAGTATCCACACTTGTTCTCGTTGCAGTTTCTTTCAACAACAACGTCCTGGATGAATGAATCGTTGATTATTCTTGAAATGTAGTTGATATCTTTGGTGTTACTCTCGTAGTCAGAGAAGTGGAGGATAAGGTCCAAAAGAAGTGTTTTGTATGATTTGTTCGTGTTGATGATATTGCTAATATCGCTGCTGTAATAGGTGTTCATTGATGTCATCTTACTAGCTACTGAAGTAGTTTGGTATTTGCACTTCTTAATTATATCAAAGAGAGCGATTCAAAAATACAGGTGTGAACTACTGCAAGCTAAGAGAATTTCCCTCTTTCCCACCTTAGATGTATGCTTTTATTCTAGGGCAAAAAAAAAATAATAATAATGATAGAGCAGGAAAAAAAAAAAAAAAAATACAAACTGATTAATATAGTGTTCCACCAAACACCAAACACAGCACTGATGAACAACAGAAAGAAAAAGAACTTGGTGACAAAGCAGACCAAAGACTCAAAGTTGATAGATATAGAAATTGAAAATGTTAACATTATAGCAGACACAAAGACCAACCAGTCCTCTTTGAGGAGGACAGCATCTCTAGTTCTTGATGGTTTCAACAGAGAACTCAACACAAGTGGCGATGAAATAGCATATACAGAACAAGAAAAGAAACTGTCGCTCAAGGAGAAGTACGACTTTAGGGTGCCTTTGCAATACGAGTACACGATGCTGATAAGCAGTTTGCTACAGCTGAATACTTTGTCATCAAACCTGTTGATGCCAGTGCTGAACATCTTTTTGGTCAGGAAGAAAAACAACACCTCAAACAATTATAGAAAACTGAAGCTGCATTTATTCAACTTCCTCAAAATAATCATCATATCTCACATTATCATCAAACAGGTAGATACATCAAGAATGTACCACATGATAAAGCTCCAATCATACATGAAAATTTTTGCATTGATCAATTTCCTGCAAATGATTGAGAAACTAACCAGCACAATCCTGGTGGATATAACCACTGAACAAAAGGACAAGGAAAATAAAGACAGTGAAAAAGACGTTGTTCTGAAATTCTTGGTGCAGCTGCCAATATTGTTTGTCAACTCATTGGTGATCATAATGCAAGGACTGACTTTTAATGTAATAATCAATAGCAAAGGAAACAGCAAGCTGAATAGCTTGTTGATAACGATAAGCTTCAACAAACTAAAAAGTTCAACGTTCAAGAGATTCAATGGGTCTTCTTTGTTCCAGGTTTTCTTGCAGGACAGCAATGACAGATTCCAGCTGAATGTTGCATTGATAATAGTTTTGTTGAAAAATTACTTCCACTTTAATAAGATCTTGGTCTTGATACTGGTCACAAGCATGACTGATTGGATCCAGCAAGTATTTATTGTCAGGTACAATAACATCGACCTGAAGGTCTACGACGCTTACAGAAAGGTTTTGATGCAGGACTATTTGAATAACGGTATAATCAAGAGATTTGGCATGCCCGTTGATGGCCACATAGTTAGCTGTATAGTAATGCTTTACAGAAGAAATATAAGTTTCAGAGCATGGGGGATATTCCTTGGGGTATTCTTTTTGACCAAGGTGATATGTCTATACCTGTTGGAGAGGTTTCTGCAGATTCATGACAGTGAAAATGAGCATGGAATAGACAGAAACGTGACTAGATTCATCAAAGGGTTGCCCAAAGAAACAGATGTGTCTGTGAACACAGTAAGCAAAGTCGTTCGTTACCAGATGAATGGTAAGAAGATCTTTTAATTCAATTATTTATAAGGTGATTTTTCATTTTTTTTTTTTTTTTTAATTTTTACTTTGCAACAGGTATATCCGATAAAAAGCCCTACAGTGTCCATATAGGTATTCTGTTTTTCCAAAAAAAAATTAAATGAAAAAAAAAAAAAAATATAGAGTCTCGTTTATGAAGAACTTTCGATATAAGAGGAGCCCTCTTGTTGTTCAAGAAGTAAATGAAAAAAAAAAAAACAAACAACATCAAAAAAACATCATAACCATAGGCAATACAACCGAAGATGTTTATGTTGAAACCAAATGTTATGGCTTTGGTGAGCAAACAACGTTCATCATATGCTTTCAGAACATATTCCAAACAATTACCAAAGCTAAATGCTTACTTTGCTCCAAAGAGAACATTCTTCTCTTCTCCAACAATTCTAGACTTACAAAGAAAATCTGTCATTCCAAAAAATGCTCCCTTCAAAGTTGACCTATCTGATAAAGAATACAATGAGATATTCAGCAGCGACAGCCAGCCACAGTTGGTCAAAGGCTTTGATGCTGAGAATTCCTTGAGAATCAAGAAAAGCCAAAGACCAATAGATTGCGACAAGAAAGTTGCTTATTGGCTATTTTTTGTCGCTTCTTTGGTATTTTCCATCATCATCATTGGTGGATTGACCAGATTGACTGAATCTGGGTTGTCAATCACCGAATGGAAGCCAATCACTGGTGCAATCCCTCCTTTGACCCAAGCTGATTGGGAAGAGGAATTCAACAAGTACAAAGAATCGCCTGAATTCAAGCAATTGAACTCTCACATGAACATTGACGATTTCAAGTACATTTTCTATTACGAATGGGGCCACAGACTACTAGGCAGAGCCATTGGTCTTGTCTTTGTTGCTCCTATGTTCTATTTCTTATACAGCAGAAAACATACTTCCAGAAGAATCAACATCAGATTGGTTGCCATGGCTGGATTGATTGGTTTGCAAGGTTTCATTGGTTGGTGGATGGTCAAGTCCGGTTTGGATGAAGATGAATTGATGGACAGAAAGTCAAAGCCTACTGTTTCTCAGTACAGACTAACCACTCATTTGACCACTGCCTTTGTTCTTTACCTAGGTTTGCTATACACCGGTTGGGGTATTTTACGTGAAAATAGATTCTTGAAAAATCCAGCTGAGGCTATCCAGTCTATAAAGATTCTACAAGACCCTAGACTTTACAAAATGAGAAACATTTCCAGACTATTGCTAGTCTTTGCCTTTGCTACTGCCATGTCCGGTGGTATGGTTGCTGGTTTAGATGCTGGTTTGATCTACAACACCTTCCCAAAGATGGGTGAAACCTGGTTCCCATCTTCAGGTGAGTTGTTCAACAACCATTACTTGCACAAAAACGATGATCCAAGATCCGACATGGTCTGGAGAAATCTATTGGAAAACCCTGTCACTGTTCAGTTGATCCACAGATACATGGCTATCACTACTTTCACAATGATCATGGCTGCCCAGTGGTATGCAATCAGATTGAAAAAACAGGGTATTCTACCAAGATCCATTTCTAAGTCCATGCATGGTGTTGCTGGATTTGCCGTCTGTCAAGTTGCCTTAGGTATTTCCACTTTGATTTACATTGTTCCTATAGAATTAGCCAGTTTGCATCAAGGTGGAGCCATTTTGTTGTTGACTTGGTGTGCCTTGTTCAACTTCAAGCTTGGAAGACCAAGATACGCTATTTTGAGAGCCATCAAGATGATGGGTCAAAAGAGAGTCCAAGCCAAGGTCTAGTTACAATATTTATTGCCTGTACATAGAAAAGAAATACAAGAAATCAGTTAATTTTTATTTATTGATCACTCAAGTTAGTATTACATAAACAAGTGTTAGTTTTTTTTTTTTGATTTTTTTTTCTCGTGTTAAGCGCATTTATTTGTGGCGTTTAACACAGACAATCTACAAACGATTTTAAATATAGAAGATAGCTTATAGGTTCTTTCCTTTTCTCTTTGTTATTTTTTTTAAAAATAGAGATTGAATGCCCCAAAAAGAATTACAATAAACTTATAATGGCAGGTGATCCTATTGAAAAATTAAGAATCAGATTAATTAACGATCCTCAAACTCACGCTGTGCTTAAAGAAGATTTTCTTTTCTCTTTAGACCAGTTCAAAGCTCTTATAGAATTTGCAAAAGTCCAAACAACCACTGAAAACTCACCATACTTCAACAAGCGCTTGGCTGATGTGTTGAAGAGTTATGAAGACATGGGTGAAATAGCTTATCTATACAAAATCCACGAGCAATACCAAAACTCATACAACTATGACCCGGAATCTTTTACCACTTCCTGTATGTTGTACATTCCAATAAGAATTAACAACGTTCCTATTCTGGCCTTTGTGGATTCAGGTGCCGAAAAGTCAGTACTATCTTCCAACTTCTTAGAAGGGTTGCAACTCGAAAGAATGTTAGACAAAAGATTCGTTGGCCAAGCTAGAGGTGTGGGAACAAGCAATATTACCGGAAGATTGCATCATGTTATGTTCACTGTTGACAATGAGTTTTTGTCCCATTCGTTGACAGTTTTAGACTCTTTAGGCTCAGCAATCTTAATTGGTCTAGATTTCATGAAAAAATACAAGTGTGTTATTGATTTCAACACCAATAGCTTCAAAATCACCGGATTAGACGTTGAGCTGAAGTTCTTGAATGAGGGACAGGTTGAGAAGTACTCCAATAGAGTTTTGACAGAGGAAGAATACCGCGAAATTACCACATCTGATGATTACAAGAACAAAAGAAAAGTTGAACAAAAGCCTGTAAGTGCTGCCAAAGATGATTTGGATATGAAAAAGATCAAAACCAATGAGTCTCCAGAATTAACAAAAGAAGGCGTTCCAGCCGCTGCTTTTGTAGCCAATGAACAGCACATCACACAGCTCATCGAACTAGGCTTTGATAAAACAAAGGTAGTTGAGGCATTGACTGTTACCGACAATGATTTGGACAAAGCTGCAGAGCTTTTGCTGTCGCTATAACACTTTTATATAAAATATTATTTGCCCATTCTTCTTATCCACGAAGTGACTTTTGTTCTTGGATCATACATATCCTTCTCCTCGTCCTTCTCTGCTCTTTCATTCTTGATCGTGAGAGTCTTGATTGGGAATTCTTCGATGAATTTTCTTTCATGGATATTAACACTTCCTGAGTATTTGATAAACTCATCCAGAATAGACACCAAATTCCAGTAGGCGAATTTTCTGAACACAGCAACGATAAGCGGTGTCACGGTTTCATTTGACAGGTCATGGATAAAAATAGGATACTTCTCAGCATCTGTGACGATCTCCATGATCTGGTATATCTCATCCACACTGATCCCAACTGTTTTGTCTCTTCTTTTGACGTCCTCTTTGACTTTCTTTTTATCTTTCTTCACCTTTTTGTCTTTCTTCTTCCACTTAATATCCCCGCAGAACTGCCTCAGCTCTATTTTGTTGTCATCTATAAACTTCTGGTAGTACGGGGATTCTTCTGTGATGTCATACTCTTCTGGGAGTATGGTGATGATTGTTTTCAGTTTCAATGTCTTCAAAAACGACAGGTTTTCTTGGGTGGGAAAGATCCCTCTGTAAAGCCTAGGCTCGATGATCTGAAATTGTAAAGGGGTAGTGTACAAAGCAGATGCTCTGTACCCATTCAGTTCCATGCTGTGTCTACTGGTTCTATGGTAGTCACCAAGTTTCAAGGCTCTATTTAGGGTTGCAAAAAGAAAAAAAAAAAAAGAAAGATTACTCTTGATTATACAGAGGAAAACAAATTTGTCTTGTCATTTGATTTAAACAAAAAAAGCGGATATAAGCACTGATAATCAGAATAACAAAAAAATAAAAAACAAATAAAATGGAATAGTTACATAGTAAAAATAAACACAAACATACTATTCCTTCAAATTCAAACTATAGAACAAAATGTAGGCATCTTTGTTAATGTAGCCGCTTTCTCCACTAACTTTCTTGATTTTTTCGTCGTCAAATAGTTTCCAATTCCCATCGTTTTTCTTCACTATTGATGTGTAGTGACCCCCTGTCAGTGTACCTTGATGTTTGGCAACTGCTTTCAATTCATACTGGAACGCCTTGTCAGTTTGCAGCATCAGGTCTTTGTCTCTGTTTGGTAGATATTCAGGCCACTCATCGACTTGGTAATTGTTCTTATCGTTGTCGTAGTAGAAGAAGTTTAAGTCCAATTTGTTGGGGTATGTGACAAGCACATTTGTCTTTCTTAGATCGTTGTCAAATCTCTTGAAGTGAATCATCAAGTTTCTTGGGAATCTAGTAATGATGATTTTTTTAGTTGACGGTTGTTTCTTCTTACAGTGAGAGCAATTCCAATAGTCTGAAGTTGTTAATTGTTCCAATTTCAAAAAATTCAAAAAACAATCGTAGATGGATATGTTGTCTTTCTTTGCCTTGTCCAACATAGGGATCGGCAACGAGAGCACAGTGAAAGTCTGATAAGTGGTGGATGTTTTACTGCAAACCAAACACTGCAGTCTTGATGCGTATTGACCCATGAAGTTCTTGGCAATTATGGACATATTATAAGTGAAGAAATTCTCCCATTCTATAGCGGCTGCCAGTCTCATAGGCAGCTTTTCTCTTTGCTCTTCCTGCTCCTCAGTCAAAGCAGGAAGAGGCTTTAAGGTGGGGTCGTAGTTGTTCAAGTCTTCATGCAATATGTCCAGCAAAAACTGCAAGAACTCTTGGGCGTCTTGCTGTTTGAAGTTGTTGAAGCATCCATTCTTTAGACCACAGCTGATTTTGAAGTTCATTGGAGAGATCGGCTTGCCGTTTTTCTTCAAGGAGTTCACCTTTGTTTGTTTGTAAATAATCTCCAATAGTTCAATGTACTTGTTGATGACATCCCCTTTGGAACCAAACTTAGACTCATAGTTTATCTGTTTTTTGATCAATGTGTTTTTATAGATTATAACATCTGTCAAATTCCCGAAACTCAACATACACTGGACAATAGTATTTAGATAACACGAATTACCCAGATTGACTAGACCGGTTTCCAATTTGGCATGGTGGTCCAAGTTGTAATTTTCATCCAGCAAATCAATCTTAACAGAGTGTGGCCTGTTGAAGATCTTCCAACTGGGTAATTTACTGGTGGGTTCCAAAGACTTGGCCTTTTCAGCGCTTTCCAGTCCTGGGTGCTGAGTTTTATTTTTGTGAAGTGTTTCAGTGAAATCTTGATTTGACAGTGTCTGTGATAGTCTCCTGTCATTCACAACAGGCTCAACATTCTTGAAAATATCGTTCAGGTTATCGTACCTAACACTGTTTTTTTCTTCTGTGACTTGTTTGGATAAATCCGGCAATGTATATTTATCTTGTGGCAGGGCTTGGAAGTTGACAGGCGGCGGTGGCGGTCTTCTTTTCAAAAACAGACTGTCTGTTTTGCTGTCTACTCCAGATATTTTAGGAGCGGATGGAATAGGTGGGATAACATACTTGAGATCGGTACTTACTTTACTTTTTAGCAGCACTGGTTTCAAATCCATTGAGCTGTGCTTGGGTGGGGGTGGAGGTGGAATCACGGGTTTGGCCAATAAAGAATCAGACTTTGGGTCTTCCAGCATCAAGGCCGATAGCTTATTGCTGGTATTGATGCTATTCTTTCTTGTTAATAGAGATTTTTTGTTTCTCAAAAGTTGATCAAATGAGCCGTACTTGGATGTAAAGAACTCAACAGTGGAGTCTGTGGTTACCAGCTTGATGTTCATTTCATTGACCTTGTCTACATCGTCCAGAAAACTGGAGTTAGTCAAGTCTTTGATGATCTGACTGGTCCACTTCAGAATTTGTTCTCTGGCATTGTTCAAGTTTTGGCTTTTGTAGCTTTGCAAGAATATGATATAAAAGTAGATATCAGAAAATCCGTTTTTCTTTCTTTCAAGTCTTTCATACAAAAACTCTCTTATACCGTTCTTCAACTCCAGCTGAACATTTGACCATGATTCTGTTTCTTCCAAATCCCAATTGACTAAACTGGGCACTGAAATCTGCTGTGATTCATCTTCTTTTATGCTGGATTTTTTTATGACATTCCATATCTGGAGCTGCACGGTCTCTATAGGCATATCCAGCAGATTGATGAGGTCTCTTTCGTTAATTTCATATGTATTCATTTGCTTAAGCTTTGAGATAGTAATTGTTTGTGATTCAAATTGTTTGTCTTTGAAGAACTTCAGGCATAAGGAATACATGGTTTTGGACCACTTCTCTCTGTCATTCAAGACAAGCTGTAAAAGACTGTGGATTTCCGTTGCATTTTCTTCAAAATCATACTTCTTTTCAATATCAGCCAATATCTGAATCATCTTTGCAGACATTTTGCAGTTTTTGTAGTATTTGATAAGATCCTGCTTTTTGATGGCATTGGCTTCAAGCACTTCCTTAAAGGTATATTTCTTCTTGATGAAAATATCTGCTTCCTTGTAAAATAACTTCATGTTGGAAATACAAATGGCAACTTGGTCTGTGAAAAGCAAAAACAGCTTTGTGGGGTTGTTTTTAGATTGTTGGGATATTTTGTCAAAGATAAAAATGACATCCTGATCAGATTCATGATTTAATTCATGAATGGATGGAAAAATCACTTCATGATTAATGGATGTGTTGTTCTGCATAGTTTAATCAGCAGGTTTGGTAGTAGTGTTCTACTATCTTAACAACCTTTTTTTTTTTTTTTTTTTTTTTTTGTTGTGGATGCTTTGTTAAATGTATATAAATGTGTGTGTTTTCTGTTGATTTGATCTTTTGCTGTTTATTCTTAATTGTTGTAAAAACCGGCACGTGCCCTTGTCACATGCCAGAAACGAAGCTGACGTTTATTATTATTATTTTTTTTTTGGTTGCTGAAACAAGAAAAAAACAAACACAGCATAATGTCCGATCAGGTGACTAACACTTTAACAAAAATAATAAATCCCAGTACTGTAATTATTCAATATATACACTTAATAATCAAATAAATCTTTATCCATGTTGTACCAGACACCGTTTTTGGAGAAATCAGAGTTTGGATCGTTAACATCGTCGTTTTCATTAAGTTTGGCAAATCCCAATTTTTCGTAGAACTTGAATAAATGCTCATGAACGATTATAGTGATTTTCTTACCAACTGCTTGCTGGGACATCTTCTGGATATAATCAGTCATTAGCAATCTGGCTAAGTTTTGGCCCTGGTAGTCTGGGTGGATGACAACGGAGTGTATAGCAATGACGTCAGAGGACTCGTCATGTTTGCCAATGTCCATAGATTGCAGGGTGATAAACTCTGTGTCTATCTTTGTGGCCATGATTTCACCAATCAACAGGTTCTTGCCTTCGTCAGTCTTGACAAATAGTCCTTGGCAGATATCTGGACATGTGGTTATTCTGTATTCGATGTTTTCTCTAGAAGCTCTTTCTTCTTCAGGGAACCCTAGGGACTCTAGGTGTTTTAATTCATCGATGTCCTTTTTCAAGAAAGGTCTGATTGAGATCTTCTTAGGTAGTTTAGAGATGTTAAATTGGGCAATGTCTTCCATATGTGTGCTGGTGCTTGTTGCTATCTTAGAATGGCCAAAAAAAAATAAATAAATAACAAGTGATTGTATTTAGGGTGTCATTTTTTTGTAAACAGGATTGTTCAAAAAAAAAAAAAAAGAGAAGCGGAAGGAACACGCACGACCAATGTGCTCATGTTTTTTCCCCCCTCTCACCACATTTGAGAAATATGCTTATGGCATGAGACTAACAAGGGGTGTGTGTGCTTTTTTTTTTTTTCCTTCCCCCAGTTCAACCAAAGAAAACCCACCATGCCTATATAAAAACAAAAAAACAACAACAACAACAAAAAAAATACCCAGTTTACCCCATCCACTCACCAAAATAGGTAAGACAACAAAAACGTGACCAAACACGACACAACAACAACAAAATAAAAAATCCTATGTCATGGGACTAGCTTTCTGCTTCCAATCAATATATATATATGGCTATCTAAAGCTTTCTGAATTCACTCAGAACGGGATATATATTCTCAAAGGACTGGTATATCTCCTCTCTCTTCTTGGCACCTGTCAAAACAACCTTTCCGGATACGAAAATCAACAAAACAATCTTCGGCTTAACCATTCTATAAATCAGACCCGGAAACAACTCAGGCTCATATGAAGAGAAGGTTCCGTGTGCAAAGGCCAGACCCTCCAATCTGATGGGGAACTTGACGTCACACGAAGCAACTATATTCTGTATTTTGAAGTCCTTGAACTTGGAATCAAACCCGATTTTCTGGATGATTCTCGCGTATTTTCTACTGGCAAGCTTGGAGTCCTGCTCAGACTTTGCTCCAGTAACAACCATCTTTCCAGAAGCAAAAATCAATGCTGTTGTTTTAGGCTCTCTGATTCTCATGATAACAGCAGCAAATCTCTTTGGGTTGTACTCAGCATTTCTCGCATGCAGGGCTATGGTTTTCAGGTCCAGTTTGCAGTCCAGATTCACAGTTGCGACAATGTTCTGCAAAGTTGGCACAATCCCGGCTGGCTCTTCGTTCTCAGCCTGCTCTTCTGTTTCAGGTATGCTTTCTTGGTTGGCGGTTTCTTTTTTCCATATTTCCTGTGCTTCAGAGGTGAACACGTCTTTGTTCTTTTGTTGGAATTCTGTAAGCTTTTCTTCAGACATGGTGCAACGGTTATGTGTATGGATGGGTGTTGGTATTTGTTCTTTTTTTTTTTGTCAATGTGTGTTGAAAGAGATGTTGAGATTGACGAAAACGGTAAACAGACGTTTATTTTGTTGTTCTTTTTTTTTTGGGGGAAAAAGAAAACCTACAACCCGCACCGCTACACAATATGGTAACAAACACGAAAAAAAAATAAAAATGAAAAAAGGTAGTTCTTAGAGGCATTGGCTGACAGATGAAGATCTAGTCAGAAAAAAAAACCAAGTAAAAACACACAGAATGAATAGCAGCATGGTTGATGTGGAAACCCTACTTAATGTCGCTGAAGAGTATCAATCAAAAGGAATAGAATCAGCTGCTAATAACCAGCACCATGTATCAGCAACTCTCATCAACCAAAGCATCGTTGTGTACACGTTTCTAATCGACAAACACGACGACCCCAAGGAAACTGGTTTTTACTTGTCCTTTGAGAAACTGATGCATGCTTACATGAAGCTGATTGATTTGCTCACAAAGCACACAGCGAACTGGAAGCTGGCGAAGAAGATCACCCAGAAGGCCATTTTGAAGTTCCACGAACTCACAGAGAACGCGATCAGCGATGACAACAAGGAGATTTGGTACATTCTTCATGCCTTCTACTACTATTTGATACCGATGAAGATGCACAGCAGAGCTGGCGACAAAGAGGACCATTCAGACTTGAAGCAGACATACCAGCAATTCGAGCAGTTCCTACAGAGTTCCTCCATAGCTCCTGACTGGAAGGTCGTGCTCACACTCTGCCAAGTAAGCCTTTACTTCAAACTCGAGGACACTGCTGGCATTAACCTTTCAGAGGCCTTTGAGTATCTAGACAGCAATACCCATGCATTTAGGGCCGGAAACCCGGAGGTTTTCATATACGCCCAGCTGTGCCAGGCGTGCTACTACTTGTCCACCAATGATTTTTGCCAGATGGATGCTGTGATCGAAAGAAACGGTGGGGAAAGGAGCATAGAGAAAGTCATCCAGAACAAGCAGCTGCTGATGAGCTTCTACCTGATTCTGCTGTACAGGGACGTTGTGGATGGAAAGCGCGCATCGGCGACTGTGTCGAAGATACACAGGCTTCTGACGTCCAGCAAAGGAGACTTCGTGGCCAACACAACAGTCTTTGCGATAAAATCAACCAGAAGCTCAATCCAGTGCGAGAGCAGCTTGCTGGAGTACTCATCGTTGAAGGACCTGCTGCTGTTTTTTCAGGGAATCAGCTATCTGGACACAGGATCGATTGACCTCCAACGAGACATGAGCGAGATGTTCTTCAAGAGGATCTTCAAAGGCAAACAGAAAGTGAACAAGCCATTGGGCGACATGATTGGGTTTTATAGGAAATGGCAAGACGAGATTGTCTTTGGGTACGAAAAAGACAACTTATATCCAAACGATTCTAATGCAGAGTTTGCGTATGCGTACATGAAGCTTGTTCAGATAGATACCCCATCTGTGGGCGACATAGACGCATTCTCTAGCAAATATGGCACTTACTTGAAAATGCCAAGGTATAGAGACATGGCAATGAACCTGGAGCTACAGAAATGTGCACTTGTTCTTTTGGACGAAGGCCAAAACGAGTCTGAAGGGGCTCTGGATGGCTTAAGCGGCAACGAGACATTTGAAGACACAAAAACAGCCATCAGCATGATATTCCAGAAGAAGAGGTTTGATATAGCGCGAGGACTGGATCAGAATACACACATCCTGCAGCAGCACGACGCTTTCCTGGGGGCATTGAAGACTATGTCCACAAAGTTCAGGGACGACAAAGTCTCCAAGAGAAACTGTTTTTTGGTTGTGGTGTTTTCGCTCCTCAGAATTGATGTTGAAGACACCCTTAGCGAGAAGTTTGCCAAGTACTACGACATCATCAAGGGACTGCTGATAAACGATATGAAACGCATATTCCCTCTGGAGTTCTGGATGCACATGATCAGGTACACTATCGAGATAGGAACGTCCAACAACGAGTCGACTAGCAAAATCGAGGAATTGAGAAGACTGTCGAGTACTTTAAAATAGCGTATCTACTATGGCACTTATTTTTTTTTGTATAGTTCATATATATCATTCAGTTAACACACTTAGCGTATTCAATACCTTTGATGGATCCGACAAGTGGGCCTTTGCGACTGTCTTCTTGGAAGCAGAGCCCACGGAGACTGGGTAGATGCCCTCCTTGTGTCCGTATGAGTTCAGGACCTCGAACATGTCCTCATCTGTTTTGTCGTCACCCAAGCACAGGACAAAGTCCGGCTTGGACTCGTTGTAAAGGTTTCTTACAATCTCTCCTTTGTTGACGAACTTTGGTCTGACCTCAACGTTCATCTTTCCTTCCATGACCTCCAGCTCAAAGCCCTTGTAGTCCTCGTGGGCGAACGCAGCCTCAAGCTCCTGCTTCAGCTCCTTGGCGCAGAAATCACCCAGTTCGGGAACAGCCCTTCTGTAGTGCCATGTAAGCGCAACCTTTTTGAACTCAATGAATGAGCCGGGGGTTTTGTGGGTGTAGAAATCCATGATGTCATGGCACTTCTTCTGCCACATCTCCAGGTTGTACTTCTCAGTCAAGTTGACCCAGCCCTCAGTGGAGTGTGGGGACTTCAAAAAGCAGCCGTGCTCAGCGGAAAGACCCATTTTGTTGTCCTTGGAGGATGTGAATCTGTCGTCTCCAAACCACTTGTTCAAAAAGACCTGGTCTCTTCCCGAAATGATCCAAACCTCATTGCGCGGATCCTTCAAAAGCTTCGTCAGGATGGTATACAGCTTGGCTGTAGGAATAGCAGCGGCTGGGTCCTGGACGATGGGGGTCAGAGTACCGTCGTAGTCAAAGCAGAACAGCCTCTTCTCAGCCTTGTTGTAAAGCTTCTTCAGAGTAGTGATGCTCAGCAATGGTGTGATCTTGGTATCAACACTCAGCAATGATGACAGCGTGGTGATGATATCGCTAGACCAGCTTTGCAAGCTTGGGATTTTGTCAAACAGAGCCTGTGCCTCGGCTTTATTTTTCAAAGTGAACTTTTCCGTCAAGGCCTTGTCAAGGGTCTTTGCAACAGCCACAGAGTCCCACGGATTGATGATGTAGCAGTCCTCGTGGGTTAGCGGTGTGCCTGAGAACTCAGACAGGATCAGAGGCTTGAGCTTCAGCTGGGAGGAATTGCTTTCCTTCAAAAGACTAGCAGTTTGGACAGTGACGTACTCCAACCCACTCAGGTTGATGGCATCCCTAATGGAGCCTACAAAGAATACATCAGCAACTCTCAGCAAAGCAAGGTAGACGTCCTTGGGGATCTTCATGTGGTAGTGCTGGACTGGCTGGTAGTTGAACGAGCCGTGTTTGGCGTTGATTTCAGTTACAAGTTCCATGATCTGTCTTTCCAATTCGTAGTCCTCGTTGTCATCGTCATCAACACCAGTGTCGTCATCCACCTCAGTGCCGGAGTTGATTCCCTGGACCTGTTTTTTGGCAGTCTTGATCTTTGGGGTGCTCACTTGGATGTAAACAATCTTCTCCTTCCACTGAGGGAACATTTCAAGCAGGGTATCAAACCCTTGGAGCTTTGGCAGGATCCCTTTGCACCCGTCCATTCTGTCTCTGCCGAAGATGATCTTTTTGCCCTCGTAGGCCTTGAGCAAGGCATTGACCTTGTTGTCCACAGAGTCTGTGAACGAGTCCTTGATAAGAAGTGACTTGTTGATACCTTGAGGAGAACACTTGATCAGAACGTCATTACCGTATGCGGACACGTGGTAGAGGCCGTCTGGGTCTTCTGAGTTACAGTCCTTGTCCTTATGTGGGCTCTTGAAGGACCAGGTACAGTCCAACAGTCTTTTGCAGCAACTGACAAAGTGTCTTGAGAAGGATGGTGACTGGAAGAAGATCACGTCTGACCCAAGCATCCCATCAACAAGCTCCTTTCTGTAAGTCAGGGATCTGAAGTACTCAAATGAAGGGAATGTGACGTGGTGGAAGTACCCAATGGTGAGGTGCTTGCTTTTGCTTTTGTCGTTCAGCTTCATTCTGATCATCTGCGGCAGCAACATCAAGTGGTAATCGTGGATGATGATGACATCGCCTGGTTTGTAGATCTCAGCAACCTTGTCAGCATACTCCTGGTTGAATCTCACATACTCAACCCACTTTTCCTTTTTGGTATCTGTTGTATCAAACTTCAGGTCCTGGAGGAACGGGGATAGGATGTAGTGGAAGTCCGGGTACAGAATCTTGTCACCGTACTTCAGCCACTGGTTCTTCTTGGAGGTGGTTGCTGGCAGGAAAATAGGCTCCATTGTGGTTTGGTTGTTGGAGTTGATTTTGATGATCTCCTCATTCAGTCTGTTCTTCAGGTACTTCTTTTCCTTGGCTGATACGCCAAATGCATCGTTGGCATCGTCCTCTGTGGTTTCCTTGGCATTCTCAGTGGGGTTGGTGAATGTGTAGTAGCTGTGGATGTTGTTCAGCTCGTTGTTGTCGTCTTCGTTGATGATTTTTGAGTTGTTTGAGGTGACTGATGACAAGTTTCTTTGCATGGATGAAGAGACATCCTCAACTGATGTGTCAACGGTATCATCGATGTTTTCAGGCTCAAAGAACTCTGTTTTGATTTCGTAACGGTCAAAGTACTGGATGTCACCTGTCCACCCAAGAATAATTTCCTCTGAGATGTTGGTTTTGTCAAACAGGGCGGACTCCTGCACATCGTCGTTTAGCAATGATGTGTAGAGGGAGGTATTTCCTGTGATTGAGTCTATTTTGTACTCGACATTCTGCTTGGACTTGTCCTCTGCGTTGTGGTGGGTGATTTTTGTTATTGAGTATGGGAGTCTTGTGACACAGTTGATGATTCTTCCTTTAGTGTCTGACATTGTGTTTTGTTATGTTAAAAAGAGTTGGGGTAACAGTGGTTTATTTATATATTAATATTAATATTATTATTATTATTATTATTTTTTTTATAAATATCTACAGTTGAATATGGAGAGTATATATAGAGGATTAGTGGTAACTGTTTTTGGTATCTATCTCTTATAAAAATATTAGTTATATTTATATATAAATATATTTTTTTTAGGGGGTGGAACCTGTTACTGTTTTTTAATATGAAAGTTCCTAAAAGGTCCTAAAAACAAATAAAAAGGCTAAGGGGAGAAGTTTTTCACCATTAAAAAAATAAAAAAACATATGGTGGTTTACTATTTTTTTTGTGTGAGTGAAGCGTTTAACACATATCATCATTATTGTTTTTTTCAGTGGGGATTTTATACATCCGGTTGTATTTTTCTTTTTTTTTTTCTAGACACAGACCACGTGACTCACCCTATGGGTACAACTCAACAAGTTTTTTAAACAACAGGTAATACTTATTCAAAGTGGATATTGTGTGGTTCACCTTATTGTCATTTGAATTGATCTGTGGTATGTGAGTCACATCAAGGGTACTGATGTGGACCTGGGCCTTGCTCATCATCACAAGGTACTTGATGTTCGCATGCAGTCTTGTGAGAAAAACACCGTTCATCTTTGGGGCTGTGTCATTGATGTTCACAAGGTTCAGCAGAAGGCTGTTGATGTTCAGCAGCAAAGATACCTTGTAGTCATGTGCTGTTTGGGTGCTAAGAGGTTGGACTGTTGGAATGGCGTTCATGTCTATGGTTTCTAATAACCTCTCTTGTTGTTGTTGTTTGTGCTTAAAAAAAAAAAAAAAGCCACACCAAAGGCGAAATCCATGTTGTTTTGCATTCTCCAGTAACCAAAAAAGAAAGATGAGCATTACGTGGGTATGTGTGTGTGCTAACTCCGACAGTCAAGTGGAAAGTAAGAACACACACACAATATAATCATAATATAATCCATAGCACTTATTTCCCGCACTTTGCATTTACTTTAATAACACTTTTACCGTAATCCACCTGCAACAGTACAACGTCATATCCTCATTTATCCGGTTAATACCTTTGCCTAAGGTGGAGAGAATTACCCTTATGTTTTTTTTCGTGGCTGAGCCTTTTTTTTTTTCCTTGTTTCTTAGCTTAGGTTATAGAGTTTCTCTTATCCATTGCTAATGACAAGAGTCAGTATTGTCATATAAATAGAGTTGTCGCAGTCTTTTACTCAACAGTGGACATTCAAATGAAATAATAATAAAAAAATCACCCCCCCCCATATACTCAGTCCGTTGGGATTCCATGCATGGATTGTGAAAAAATCATACAAAGAGTAACTGCACAACAGATACAATCTATTCACGGTAATGCTAAACTTTTGCATCAACTTCTGCATTAACTTCTTTCCAGTTTTCATATGGCTGTGTCTATTCAAGCAATCAAAACACATCCCCACCAAAATCAGACCGAAAATCAACGGCCAGTGGCTGTTTTACTCAGATATCCTGTTCCTTGGCGGAGACTTCTGGAATGAACAAGAAAACATGCTTATCACCTGGCTGTCCTTCCTGATCTCATGGGCAGGTGTTTTCCTTGGGCTGCTGATAGTGCTGCCATTTCTTTTGTTCAAAAACAAGTGGGCCACAAACGCATACTCCAGCTTCAAGACTTTTTCATTCCTGAGGCCTTACCATCTACTGGCACTTTTCTTTCTGAGCTTGAATGTCCTGCACATCTTCACCGTCCAGGAGGAGTACAATTTCAAACCATACAAGGACTTCATCACATGGTTTTCATACGTTATTCTGCACCCTGTCGCCCCAATAGCCACCGCATTGTTTCTGTACATATACAAGCCGCCCGGCACCATGGGCGCATTTGCGCTGGCCATGGGGATCCAGAACACAGCCGGGTTCCTCACACATGTCTGCCTGCCTTCTGCGCCGCCGTGGTTCACCCACCTGCACGGAATGCACATGTCCGAGAAGCTCACCAGTGAGTTGAACTACGAGACCCTTGGGTACGCTGCTGGGCTGACCAGAGTGCCTTTCAAGCTGGGAACAAACCTGACTGCACAAGGCTTTGAAAAGTCGCCTGTAGTCTTCGGAGCGGTCCCATCCTTGCACGGCGCCATGGCGTTGCAATGCGGACTGTGGATGTTCTACAAATACGGAGACAATCTAAAGCTCAGAAGAGAGCAAAACAGCATCAACGACTGGTCAAGCAGCACATCCGAGTTGTCCCTCAACATATATGACCCGGACCCTTCCAAAGACGCTACGATAGACGAGCAAGCAGCCGGGCTGGAGACACTCCTACTGGAGAACAAGTCCAGGTGGTGGTGGCACACAGGAAGAGCCATCATCTCGGTGTACATGCTCCTCCAGTGGTTCTCCACAATGTACCTGGACCATCACTATAGAATCGACCTGTTCATTGGGGGCATCTACGCCATCACAAGCTTCCACATTGTGAGGAAACACGTCATGGAAAAGAACTATACATTGTGTCTGGGGATACTTGCGGACAACGACAGGGAAGCCATCAAGAAGATGGATATTTCGTCAAAGGTCTGGTGGCTGAATGAGTACGGTGTTTTGGCCAGGTACAGGCTGAAGCAGATGGAGCCGACCGGCGACAGCGAGGAGATGTCCGTTGGAGAAAGGGTCTTCAAAAGGTACAAGTTCCATAGAGTGTTCAAAATATGATTGTTTCAAGGGGCGATATTATATATGCATACATAACAAAAACAAAAAAAAAAAAACGATATCAAATTACTGCCTCCCAGTGGGAGTGCTCACACACCAGGAACGACAATGGAGACGGAGAAGCCACAGATCATGACTCGCTTGTCACCGCCCCCAATCGAGGAAATCGTCTCCTCATTCGAACTCAGCTTCCTCTCCTTGACGTCACCCGCTAGAATTAGGTTCATGAACTCGTCGTAGGCAACGAGCGTGCCGGTGTAGTACGTCGAGTACTGGGTTATGACTTTGACTTGCTGGTTAATGCATTTTGGCAAGAGCTCTTTAGGTTGGATCATTGCAGGGGTGTATGTGTGCTGTTGGTTTTAGATTGTATTTCCTTTGGAGAGAAAAAGAAAAAAACAAAATGGTGCATGGCCTTGTCAATGAGTGGAGAAAAAAAATAAAAAAATAAATTAATATTGAGACTTTCCAAAATATTTGGTAGCGACCTCGACAAGTAGATATAAGAAACCCATCACTGGATCAGTATTATTAAAACAACATTATATATAAATTAACACATTGGCATGTACAATTGCATTACAAAGATGCTCTCCTATATTTTATAAGGTTTATATATATATATATATATATATATAAAAGTGACTTATTTTTAAAATAATCACTTGAAAACTGGGTATTTATTGGTGTTTTTGTAGTCCCACCAGAAAGTCAATTCCTGTGGATAGCTGGCATTCAGTTCACATTGGGCAGCAAAGTTGGCACCCTTCATCAAACCCTCAGCTCTGCTGATAAACTTGTCCAAAGAGCAACCGTAACCAGGACCGTCGTTGCAGCCTTCCAACGGATAAACAGACTCGTTGACAATGTATCTGACGAAAGTCTCGTTACCGCATGTGTAGTCCTCAAGGATGATATTGGCGCCCATTGGAGTGAAGTCGTTTCTGCTGAATGGGTAGTCAAAGTCCATGGTATCAATTGGCATCAACTTGGTGCTGTTGAAGAAGATTAAGGAGAAGTAGTTGTTCATGTCAGTGTCGTGGGTCCAGGCAAGGTTCAACTTGTTACCGTTGCTTTTGGTCAATAGCTCAACGGAACTGTTCAACAAAACAGAGGCGATGGTGGAGGAGTTGGAATTACCATTCATCATGGAGTAGTAGTGTTCCAAAGAAGCTTCGTAGTCAAACATGGTCAACTCGTCTTTGGTCAACAAGTCACACATATCAGAATAACCGTTAACGTTAAGCTCATAGGTACAGTAGTTGTAGATGCTTTCAATGTTGGTTGTGGTCAAGTTCAAAGCTGGGTTTTCTTTGGAAATTCTCTTTTTGATGCCGCCGATCATATCGGTTTTGTTACCAAAGAAGGTAGCAACCAAGTCGTCGTTGAAGTCACTGTCAAAGGTGCTACAACTCTTAGCTGGAGTCAAAGAGTTCATACCCTGGGTAGGGTCTTCGCTGATGACCAGAACTTCAAAGTCCAAGTTGGTGTTGCCAACAAAACCTTCACCAAAGAACTTGGCGGTGTCCATGACTCTTGAGGAGTTGGCAGCAAACAAAGTGATGGTTTCGTTGTCATTCAAAAGATGACCGTATCTGGAGTGGAAGTTGTATCCAAACTCTCTGGCCATGATTTCACCGGTGTACTTGTTAGGCTTGGAGTTGTCTAACTTGGTTAGCTCTTCTAGCTGGGAGGCAGCATCAGCAACAAAGTACTTGTACTGCTTGTCGTTGAAGAAAGCCAAAGATCCATTCAAAGAGCCTCTGTGGGCATCAACAGCGTCGTAAACGGCCTTGAACTTTTTGTTGGCTCCTTTGGTTGGGTATCTGGAACCGTGTCTTTGCAGCAATTGAACACTGTTTAATTTACAGGTCTCAGGCAAGTCCAAGTCAATGAATCTTTTGTTTTTCATTGGGATGTAAGGAGACACACCACCTAAGTAGTGAAGAATGTCTTCTTGGTTCTTTTGCTTTTCACTGATGCTTTCAGCAAAAGAAGATGTCATGAATAAGATTGCTAAGGCAAATAGTTCGACTTGCATGTTTTGTTTGATGGGTATATTGGTTCTTTTTTTTTTGGTTTTATTATCTTCATTTACCAAGACTGAAGCTGTTATGATATTTGCTTTCTTATTTTTCAGACTGTTTATATACTTTTTATTTTTTATTTTAATTTTTCAAACAACAAACATATGTCGTTTATGAAAGCACCACATGGGTACATTCTTGTCATTTATGAACACATGCCCAACCGTTGAGCACCTCCTCCGAATTAAATTAATTAAAGTTTTGCAAAATCGTTTCACCCCCCCCAGAACACGGAGATATGAAGTGAAATGAAATCATAGCACAACCACGTGTAAAAATTCCTCACATTAAAATCTTCTGAAAAACTAATTAATTAATTAATAAAAAAAAAAAAGGAGGGAAAATTAACTTTTATATACATCACTTCCTCAACTTGTCCAGCTCCGACTCGTAGTAGTCCCTCATTCTATTCAATTGAGACTTAAACTCCGTTTTAAGAACGTTTATGCTTTCGCTGTTACTAGATGAAATCGAGCTAGGCGAGTTTATGATATAGTTGAAGTTTTGGTGGTCTTCGTTGTATGGAGTTACTGGTCTGTTGACATTGGTTTTCAAGTCTTCAATGATATCTTTCAGCTTGTTTATTTCCAAGTTCTTTTCCTTCAGCTGCTTGTTCATATTCGACAGTTGTTTTTCCTTAACGGTTATGTCATTGTTGTAGTGCAGTCTTTCCTTAGAGAACTTCTGGCTCAAAAAATCGTGTGCAAGCTGCAGGTCTTCAACCTTCAGCTTCAAGTCATCGTCCTCTTGGAGAGTAATGTTGGCCATTTCTTTGTCAACTGCCACGTTGTCTGCTTTGTTTGCAGGGATCAGCTGAATCAACTCCTTGATGCTATTTTCCAGCATTGTATATTCGTTTTCATTGTTATTTTGGGTGCTTTGCAAGTTTATGTCATGAACAACACATTCAGAAATTAAGAAAGAAATCAACTTTTCATAGCTCGTTGAATCTTCCATTGCCCCATCTTTGTCAATGAAGTTATCCAGCAGTGCTAGGTTGCTGTGTCTGGAGGAATTGGGTGTCTTCATGCCGATAAGGTTATTTCTGTTTTCCAAATCTTCCGATATCTGCTTTATGGTCTTGGCAAGCAATACCAGCATTTTTTTCAGTCTGGAAGGGTTACTCAAGTCATTGTCTAGTTCAGAAACAATGTTGAAGGTATCATCGTGCTCATTGCTTGCCGCACTTTCTTCATCGCTGTCTTCATAAGTCTGTTCCATGTTGTTTGTGTTGAAGATTGTCATGGATATGTCTTCATCTGGTGACTTGGAGCTTTGTTGTTGCATATAAGTCAGGATGTATTCTATAATGAGTGATATTTTCAAAGGGAGGATGTTGCTGGGTCTGCTGTTCAGCAGCTTTGTGTTGGTGATGTCTTCATCAAGGGCGGATGATTCGTAGTTGTTGAATTCTGGATGCAGCAGTATAGGCTGTAGCTGTTTGATAAGGTCAGATGATGATGTAATGCCTTGTGTGTTCATTTTCATTATGCAGGATGTAGATTTGTTGTTGTTATTTCTGGAATGATATTTGTTTATTAAGGATTTGTTATGTTGTTATTGATAGTTAAAGATGCCATGGGCATGAAGGGTGAAAAAAAAAAAAGAAGCAAGCAATACTGCTTTATTGAAAGACTAACAAAAAAAAAAGAATAATGTCTAAGAACAGAAGTAACCCCCCTTTGTGTGTGTATCTCAAAAAATACCCAATACAGCCATTAAAAAAAACAACAACAACAAAATATCACCATATTCAGTTTCTTAAAACGGCAATAATAATAATTGTGTGTGTGTGTACACTGCTTATGTCCGAAACACGTCAGTTTTTGAATATGTTACCATATTCCTGCTTTAAGAAGAGATCACGTGGACACACCGTATATCCGCCAATGGCCGAAGAAGGCACTTTTCTTTTTTTTTTTTTAAACCATGCACATATGTGTTCCCTCCAGATTTGCCCTTTTGGGGGGAGAACAAGAAAAAGAAACAAAAATAAAAAAATACACAAGGCTATCAGGTGGAATACTATTCATCACAAACAACAACTTAAACACATCCAACAAGCACATAATGATATTTGATATTGATTATTCAATACAGCTCATACTCAATAATACCTTTTCAAGCCAAAACGGCAGCAGTGCACTGCAGAAAACAGACATTCTGCAGTACTTCACCCCAGATATCATCCACCAAATATGCGAGGACTGTATAGATATCTTTGTAAATGAAAACAACATAGTCGACATCGAAGCTCCAGTCACCGTCTGCGGGGACATTCACGGGCAGCTGCATGACCTTTTGAACATACTGAACATAACCCACCAAGACTACAGCATAAAGACCCTTTTTGAGCAAATAAACAATGCAAAGTACCTGTTTTTAGGTGACTTTGTTGACAGGGGGTTCTACTCCTTTGAAACAGTACTGCTTTTGATTCTTCTGAAGTTGAAATACCCAGACAGAATGTACCTGGTAAGAGGTAACCACGAGTCAAGCAACATTACCAAGATATACGGGTTTTATGACGAGATTATAAACAAGTTTGGAACATCAACTCCATACTTGAACATCACAAACCTATTCAACCACCTGCCTCTATCAGCAACCATAAACACATCCAACAAGGACCCGTTTTTTGCAATGCACGGTGGGATATCACCAGACCTGCTGACTCTGAACGACTTTGATGCCATTGATAGAATACAAGAACCACCCCACAAAGGACCAATGTGCGACTTGCTTTGGTCTGACCCCGAAGACAACATAAACTCAGATTACAAGGTTTCCCCAAGAGGTGCTGGTTATCTCTTCAGCAAAAGACCCCTCAAAGAATTTAACTACACAAACGGACTGTCAATGGTCCTCAGAGCACACCAGCTTGTGATGGAGGGTTTCAAGATGATGTTTGATGATGAGTTGTGCACTGTTTGGTCAGCCGCAAACTACTGCTACAGATGCGGCAACCTGGGCTCGACTCTGAACATAGACTCATCAGGAAACTACGAGTTCTCTCTGTTTGAAGGTGTTGACATCAATGGCACTGATAACCAGACATTGCCTGTTAAGAAGATGTCGAGTTCCAACGAGTACTTCCTGTAAGATAAAGCTTATGTATACAATGGCTTTACTTTTCTTTGTATTAATAAATTTCGGATATAGCATGTTTTGTCATTTTTTATTATTATTATATATATACTGATGATCTTTTCATGCTTTTAAAACAAAAAAAAAATGGAACAAGACGCGTAAGTGTAATTTCAATTTAAGAAAAAAAAGAAAAAAACAAAAAAAGAACACCAAAGCTGGCAGATGAATAATACAGCTGTATCACTTGATTTTAGCTTTTTGGGGAACAACCACCAAGTCCTCAGTCAGTCCAAAAGCAAGTCTCTGCACAGCGAAGGCACTCTCATTGAAAACCGGTACAAACCAAACACCCTGCAGAGCTTTTTGATCAATCATGTTCTGCATAATATCAACCCTGGCATATATGAAATATCCCACATTCCGAACATATCCCCCACAAACATCCTTCTGCAAAATGTAGATGTCGACAGAACAATATGGATTAGCTGCCACAAACAACCAGTGCATCTGAATCCGCGACTAGAGTATTACATAGTGAGGACCGTCTACGAGCTCCTATACTTGCTGGCGAAGCTTGAGGACAGGGACATGGGCAAGAACACAGTTGTCATTACAAATCTGTCACATATAATCAACAACCACCTGTTTGACCTGGTGAAGCACAACAAGACCAGAAACACAAAAGTCTCCATTAACGATTACAAATGCAAGTTTCTCGTGTCTATGTTTTCAAAGTTGTCTGTGATGTTTGACAAGACTGTGCTCGTGAACAATTTCATGAATGCCAAAAACAGCGACCACGACAGCTACATACTGAAGAGCGAGCTTGAGAATGGGATTGTTGGGAAAGGTGTGCTTGACAAGGTGTGGAAGAGAATGATATATCTGAAGGTGGGCATTTACAACAACGTTGGGAACATGTACTCAATGAAACTGGTCGTTGAGCATGGGGCAAGTGCAGGTGTTCAAAGAATCCACACAGTCTACCAGTATCCAGAGGACAAGCAAAACACACCGGAGAAGGATGCTGCCAATACAGACATGACTCTTGAGCTTGTACAAAAAGATCTATCCGATCTGCCGAGTGATGACCAGGACGAAAGTGATGAAATGATTGATGACTCTCAGTGCTGGTAAGCCAAGGCTTGGAGACCACAAAAAGATGAACAAAACGGAGTTCATCCAAAAAAAAAAAAAAAAATTCTTAAAAAATAAGCATCTTTCATTCAATAACATCATCAATCTCTGACGTAGAACAATATATAAGGAGTATTAACTTTCTTTTTTCCTAGTTCCAAAACATCCTTTTTAGTAACCTTTTGAATTTCCAAATCATTGCATCTGAACCATCCGTTTTTGTTGTTCATGGAATCAGTGGTATAGTGTCCTGAATGGGTGTCTGATCCAGAATGGTAAACAATAGACTTCAGAGTGTATGAGTGCTTCTGGCCAGTTGGGTCTTGCAGACAGGATGCTGGGATTTCAAAGTCGAAGTCAATGTCAATGTGGTCGTTCAGTTTCTCAGCCTTACCATTGACCTTGTTTTCGTTTTTGTATGCGTCAACAGCATTCATGCTTCCTGTTTGCACATGGTAGTTGAATCTCTTGACTTGGATTGTTAGTACTTTTGGCAAGTCATGGAACTTGTTGATTTTCTTCACCTCGTTGTTGTCAATTTCCAGCAGCTCCTCACAGGCCCACTTCTCAAGCATTCCCTTGATGCTGTAGCTGTTTTCGTTATGTTCTTTTTGCAAATTCAACGGCAAAACCAAATGTGGGTCATAGGTTATAGAAGTAGGGAACTCGCCTTTTTTGCAGTTCAACTTATTTTTCTTTAGTTCAGACATCATCAAACATCCAAATATCGAGGTGATTGGTGTTGGATAGAACTCCGTGTATCTAATTTCTTGTTTTTCAGTGGATGCAACTTCCCAATCAGACTGGTTTTTTAAGTTGATATCGATTCTATTCTTCAAGGAATCACCAAGCAAAGGTTCATTCAACCAAGTGCAGTTCTTGTTGTTCACAAAGTTGGCCAGGTATGTTAAAATTTCGCTTTCCTTCTGGATGTTGTTGTTGATGAACTCCTCAACATCCTTGAAAGTAAGCTTTTCTATCAAAGAAATGAACTCTTCGTTCAAAGAGTCCAATACCAGAGTGAGGTATTCCTCCGCATCTTCCTGTCTACCCTTCTTCAAGGTCTTGAATTTATCCAAGCCTATCAAGTGATCGAATAGTAGAGAAGTATCTAAAGAAACATTGGCGCTTTCGTCAACATTGCCTAAAGAACTCAAAGACTTGTAGTTGTTGGATACCTTTATGCACTCGTATAGGAAGTTCCATGTGTAGAAGGTGATAGGCATGCCATCAATGTCGTAGTCGGAGGATCTGGATAAACCATATAGCAGGTTCAAAAACTCAGGAATGGACAGCAAAGACTGAAGAATGGAGTTCATGAAACAAATGTTGGAGTTGTTCATGAACTTTGGTGGAGTGAAAGTCTTCAGCTGCTCGTCAATGAAGGTATATGATTTTTTAGGATTTATCATATACTCCAGCAAGAACATGCCTGCTTTTTTGCCAAAGTTTTCATTTTCGTTTATGAATGGAGCTTCAGCTTCAGTGGCAACAGGAGACAGGTTGACATCCTTTTCACCAACAGTGGCCTTGGTGTTTTTGACGTTTTGCTTCAATTTGTTATTCTTAGCGGCTGGTTTTTTCACCTCATCCTTGGCTTCCTCAGAGCCCGCAGCGGACTTGGATGGATCTAATACTATGGTGACAGGCTTGCCTTTGTTTTTGTTCAAAGTACCACTGGACAGGGAGCTCCAGTCGCCGGCAGATGTAGAAGGACTAGAGTTTATCTTCTGCAGTTTGTTTTCAAGTTCCACTTCCTTGGTTTTCAACAACTCTTCTTGTTCCTTCAATAATCTATCGAATTCTTCTTCTTCCTTGTCAAGCAACTCTAATTCGTCGTCCATTTCCTTGATTTTGCTGTCGCAGTCGTCTTTTTGTTTGTTCAATTGGATGATCTTCTTGCCCAGTTCATCGGACTTGATTTGCTTTTCGATGTTTTTGTTTTCTTGGATTATTTGGTCCTCGGCAGCTTTAATCAATTCACCTAGTGAAACAATGGCCTTTTCCGAGTTCTTCTTGATGCTTTCAAAAACCTCGGTAAACTCAAAGTTCACACTGATGTTACGGGCAACCTCTTGGGAAATATGCTCATTGAAGTTCAACTTCTTAGGAACTTCAGCCTTTTCCATCTTTGCTACAGGCTTGGCACTGGATCTGTCTTGCTGGATTTGCATTTGAGCCATTTGGTGTGGCAGCATGCCAGGGTTAGGAGTGTTGTAATTGTACTGATAACCGTTAGAGTAACCCATGGCAAAAGGTTGGGAGTGGTATGCCATGTTTTGCATAGGCATGTTTGGGTTTGGTTGGTGATAAGTATCTGGTCTGAATCCAGATGGCATGTTCATTTGCTGATGTTGGTGAGTTGGGGAAAATGTGTTAAAGTGTGTTTCTCTTTTTCCAGCGGATGCGTTAGGATTGACTATACCGCTGGCCTTCTTTGCAGGGAAAGTTTTAGGCTTGGTGTAAGAAGATTTCTTGCTGCTGAAAACTGAGTCTCCTTGGAATTCAGGAACTTCATGAGAAGGTAAAGAGCTTTGTGGATTCTTATTATAGTTAGACATTTTGGAAAAAAATTAATAAAAATGCTTCTAAGCTGCCCTTTGTTAATAAGGTTATTTGTTGGGTACTTGAATCCTAAGATCTGATATATAGTTGCTGCAATTAACATGTGTGTGTATGAACAAATTTCCACTTTTTTTTCCTATTAGAAATTGTTTGTTCGGGGGAGAAGAAAAAAGTTGAGAAAATTTTTACTGCCAATGATGAACGCATCCGTTAAGTCCGACAACACAATCTACTACAATGAAGTCAACTGCACACATTGGCTGGCAAGCATTGTCCAAGGTACCTTTTTGAAAACAAAGGCCAAAAGACTATTTGGTCTTTCTCAGAAATACTATATAATGTTGTAGTGCAAGTAGAGCCAGTCATTAAGGTTTTCCACATCAAAAACATAAACCGTTTTCATGTGTTCTTTGTAATATGTCAGTACATTGTTTTCCGGTGTTGTATCACTCAGCAATAGGGTGTCCTCGTCTAACATTTTAATATCAACATATCCGTTTTTCAGTATTAAAAAAGATGAAAGAAGATGCGGACAGATTACTTGGCCAGTTGTGTACACCAGATTTATGTCTGTGATTTCGTTGTTCACAAATAGCTTGATAAAGTGCATCAACTTTGAATAGTCATCATACACGTACTGCGAAGTCTCGTTGTTTTTGATGACTTCAAAAGATATCAAGCCAAACAAATCAACCATCAGGTGTTCTGGATTGGTTAACAACTTTTTCAAGGAAACCGTTTCTTTTAGCTCTACAGAGTTGGTATAGTTGTTGTTGATAACAAATCTATCAAAACTTTGCAGATACTCTTTACACGTGCATGAGTTGTAGTTGATGTCAGTGGTTATTATGCTGTTGTCCTTGTCAAAGTCGTCTATACCCTTAACATTATTTCCTTCTTCTAAAACGTCTTTGTATATAATCTTTTGACTAGAGTTTTTATAGTTGTAGATGAACATGTTTTTGGAGTCCAGCAATGAGATTGCCATTATGAACATGTCTATAAACTGGTCATTGTTGCCTATGAGAATTAAGAAGGTGGTTATATCTTCATCAATGCCTTTAAAATCCGCCTTGATCAACTTCGAGTATATTCTACCATAGTTTATGACGTACCTGCTTAAGAACATAACCTTCAGGCTTTTTGGTGAGTGAATGAGTTTTGGTATTTTTTTTATTATTATTAAAATCTGAAGTCCGATATTTTTCAGCCTTTTCTGTTTTTTTTTTCAATGGTTATTTCATTAATAGTAAACTGAAACTGCTACATTTGCTGTTGAGTGCTTATATATACAAGATGAGGAAAGGCAATTAAATTAGCATAATGCATAGACTCAAGACTTTTTGATATTTCTGAAGTCCCGCAGTAACAAGCTCACGTGCTAGTGCTTTATAAACCACTAGGTATCTTCTGGTTGCTCTAAAAACTGCAGTAGTAAATTGTTTAAAATCTTTAATGTTTCATCGTCTTTAGTTGTGGCATAGTCTAGTTCCAAAAAATAACGGTTTACTTCTTCAAACATCGGATCGGACCTTAATATCTCTAGCAAGCCTATGGTCTCCTTCAAAAAAGCAACATCTGCAGGGCTATCCAGACTTACTATAAACTTACCGTTTTTGTTAACACATAGGAACTTCAACAATACCTTGGTCATGAAAGTGTTTCTGGAAATTATCACATCTTCCTGGAACATTTTTGTTTTTGTGGTATTTGGACTAAATATCTTATTGAATTTTAGGTTACTTTCTAAAATATGGTCCATATACTGCAATTTGCTCTTTTTGATGAGTTTTCGTTTCTTGTAAAAACGTCTATACCCTGTTCTGAAAGTTGTGTTGTATTTGTAAACAAACTTACCTTCTCTCTTCAAAACCGTTATTAGAATCTTGGGATAGTAATCGATGAGTGTACGACCTTCGGTTTTCTTGTGTTTGGTGTTTGTTCGCTCCATTTTCGTTAGATGTCTATATGGAAACTTCAAAACCTCAAATTCATCTTTCGCTTTAATGACCTCTCCTTCTTCAAGAAGACCGTTGTCATTATGAATATTAGGCAAAAATTTTTTGATATTCAGATCATTTAAGATTCTTTGTTTCAAAACCTTGTAATGCAACTGCTTCAAAATGTAATTCTGTACTAGACTCTTAGCGTTGTTTAAAACAAAGGCTAAGTTTGGATATGCACTGATTTTTATATCATTCAACAAATAGTTAATTTTACTGTATTCTATGTGCCTATACTGATGTGCATCCAGGTTGACAATTCTATCTAAATGGTGTGATAACTGCGCTAATATAAGGAATACTCCGTTTTTATTTAGCTTGTTATTATTTTTGTCGTTCAATATGTGCATCAAGTACCGCTTGGCTGTTGTTTCACAGTGAAACAACTGCATTGATATGAATGTTTGAAATTTAGCATTCAACTTAGTCTTTGTGGTTACATCCAAAAATTCAATGTATGTATCATCCAGGTTTCCGTTTAGCTTGATTGGAACAAATCCCTTTTTGGCCATTTCTATTCTAGGCAATTGTTTAACCAGTTCGTACTCAATGTTGGGTATTGTCGTCATCCCGCTTCCTTTGTGGTCAAAGTTATTAAATTTGTGGTTGTATCTAATTAAGTCAAAATCACTATCCATACGATTCAATATGATCAACTGACGTAATTCTTGTATACTAGAGGTTTTTGGCAGTTTAAGATACATATCATCCCCGCTGTTACCGTCGTATTCCTTGTACTTGGAGTTCCATGTATATGTGCTGTAATAATACTTGAACAGCAGTGGTATGGTTTGGTACAATATTTCATTGGCTGTTTGACTATCATACTTTAGAGAACATGCATTGAGTGTTTTGATGATCTCACAAATATGTTCTTGATCCAGCATGTTGTACGTGATAAGAAAAGTTTTATTGCCAACAATACCATTAATGTTTTTCGAATTTTTGTAATATTTAGTTAGGCAAACCAACAATAGTTCACTTAGCTGTTGGATGTATCTGTTTTTCATTGTATTGTCTTGGCATGACTGAACTTTTTCAAGTACATGCAGTATTGCTGATTTACACACGTGGCTGTTAAGAATGAGGTCTTCTGGTTTCATCAAGTCAATCACTCTGCTGATGTTTTCAAATGGCTGTGCTGTTTTTTGTGCCATGAACTGTAGAATCTCCATTTCTTGTTTTAAGGTTATGGGCTTTGGTATGGAAACATTGGTGGCATAAAATACCTTCAGTAGCTTAAGTTTGTTGTGCTTAAAAGTATAGTTAAAGCACTTATTAGTGGATCTAAGCATTCTGTGTGTATGGTCAAGACTTCCTCAAGTCATGGTTAAGGTGATGAATCCATCATTTTGTTCAGGCTTGTCTTCAGTAGCTGGAATTCGCTAACGAAAAAAAAAAAAACGATATATTTAAAAAGGCAAGAAAAAAATATATATGTATATGAACATTTTCTTACTGGGTAATCTCTCGATGAAAGTGTTCTTTCTGTGGAAGTAACTCTAACAGTTGATCTTTAACAAATATCATTCAAATCAAGAGTTGTCTATTTACAGTTTATTATTTAGAAAATAAAGAGAAGGAGATTAACTTGAGTAATAACGTATGCCTTACGATCGCATGAAAAGTTAACAGACCTCACAACAATTAACATGCTACTTTTTTTTTTGAACAAAGCTGAATATGTCGAGACTTCTTTACAGTTCTTGCCAAGGTAAATCTAAAGCAATGTTGTCTTTCTTGAATACACTCATCATTGATATACAAGCAAACAAGTCTACTGTTATCATACAAAAACTTATCCTCGTGATCGGAGATAATCCGTCTTTCCTACAGAGAAGAAAATTTTTTCCTCTTTTTCTCTCTGTTTTTTTTTTTTTTAATGCTTCAACAAATTTGAGTACTCAGTTTTTTTTACTGGAACAAATGAAGAAATATTGAAGCCCAACAACACAATCTGTAATCATGATGCTTAAGACTTTCAAGCCCTTGAATAGAAATTTAAGGCTAATCAACAACAACTTCAAAAACATCAACACATTTAGATCCTTTTCATACATAAACCAAAACAACAGCATAAACAAGTTTGGACCAGCCAAGCACTTACAAATCTCCAAAAGAAACAACAGTAGTGATGCTGAAAAGGCAGTTGAAGAAGCCACTGAAAAGGCTGTTGAGTTTTCCAACACCCTTCCTGATTTCAGCAGCAACATAGAAGCCGTTTCAACCCTCACTGACAAGTCCTTTGGGTACCTGAAAAGTCTGGGTATGGCTGAGCATCCTTTGTACTGGTTCCCTGATACCATCCAGCAACTTTTAGAGCTGGAGCATGTTTACCTGGGTATGCAATGGGGTACAGCCATTATTTTCACAGCTCTGGTGGGAAGAATCTTTTTGCTACCATTGGCCATGAAACAAAGAGATGTCAGTTTGAAACAATCCCAATTCCAAAAAGCATCTGAACCGTATACTAACAAGATGTATGATGGTGATATGGAAAACTTCCAAAAAATGTCTATCAAAGTCAATCAACTGAAGCTGAAGCACGGTGTTGAAGGTCAAATGAAGTACATGTTCTTGCCAACCGTTGCCAACTCAGTCTTTGCTATATCTATGTTCTCCGCTATAAGACAGATGTGTAACTACCCAGCAATGGGCATGGATGTTGGTGGATGGTCGTGGTTCACTGATTTGTCAGGTGTTGATCCATACCTGGGTTTGCAACTGATTTCCTCCGTCAGTATTTATCTGTACACCAAGTATGGTATGATGCAAGACATGCAAGCATCCGCTCCAGGACAAGAAAATATGTTCTCTAGTCCTATGATGCAGAGAGTTTTGAAGGCTCTGCCTTTCCTAACCATTCCATTTACCATGAGCTTACCTTCAGGTGTTGTCTTATTCATTACAGTGTCCGCTTTAGGTTCCGTCGTCAGCTCAAGATTGCTGAAACATACTGCCACCAGAAGACTGTTCGGATTTAAGCCATTCCCAACCAAAGCTGAACTAGCTAAAATGATGAAACCGAAAGATCCAAATGCCAAGTCTGAAGGCTTTGGTGGTATGATAAAGAAGTTCAACGAAGCTCAACACAAACGTACCGCGTTCATGGAAAGATACATGAAGTGATCTCAGTTAATATATATCTTGTGAATAATTAACATTTTTTTTTTCTTGTTTGAACACATCTGCGCAGCATGGGCAAACACCGACATAGATGAATTATGATTAATGGGTCCTTCTTTTTTTTAAAAAAAAACCTTTATTTACAGCTTTGTTTCTGTTTTTAAATATGAATTGGAAAACTGTTCAGCCATTAAGAATTGTTCGATAAAACCCAGATAAATTGCTATCCGATGTTTTTTTTTTTTGCTTTCCTGGGGCTAATGTATCCGCACGACTTTTTTCTCAAATCATAGACTTTCTTTTTTTTTTTTCTTATTCTTCTTCTTTGGCATGCCATACTCAAAGGTCTATGTGGAACTGAACCACACTTAACATCCACGATGAATAATCCATTTTCTAAGGAATACCTAGCCAGAAGAGCTGAGGTTTTTGATAAAGCCCAAAAGAGTTTCCACAAACAAGCACCTCCAATACAAATAACCAAGCAGTTTAAGCAAAGATCGTTCATAGAAGTGTTCAGATTCTCTGTCTGTGTCCTGGCCCCTATCTTGGCGATGCTATACGTCGGTGTTGACACCAAGTCCAAGTTTTCTGGCTGGAAGCTGTATCCGGAAAAGGAGCTTACTGTCACAGACTTGCCTAAGAATACTGTGGAGATTGAATACGAGTTGAGTAAGCTAAGAAAGGAAAGATTGGAAAGAAGACTGAAGCTCCAAGAAAGATTGATTAATGAGTTTGGTGTGGAAGATTTGGAAGCTGAAAAGCAAAGAATCTTGCAGAAGTAAACGACTGTTTTGAAACTGTTTTTATGGTACAAAAGTAACGACAATAGTTGTTGAAAAGATACTACCCGTACCAAAACAAAACAAAAAAAACAAAAAACGACTTGTTAATAATAAAAAATGGTAGTGTTCGTCTGATTCTATTTATCAGTATATACATGTACTTAAAGAAATAATAAGATGATTAGAATGAATAGGGGAATTGTTTTTTTTTCATATAGAAGTGTCCATTGTGGATGTGTACACATGCGTTAATATCTCGTTTCTGTTTCTTGTTATCATTTTAACAGCACTGATTGAACTTGGAGGCACCCGATCTTTTGCCTCTCAAGGCTGCAAGCACAAAAATCACACATTGGCCTCATCTTCTTCTTCAAATATATTCTTACTGAGCATTCTATCCAGTTCCATCTTCAGAAAATCCAAATACACACCATCTATGAGCAGTATGGATTCCTGTTCGTTATTGTTGTAACTGTTGTCTATGGTTTGGAGGATGATATTGTTGTTGTTTTCATTATTCAGCTTGATTATCAACTGCTTGATTGACGGATCGCATTTGATCAAAGTTCCTTTTGTAGCTCTAGCCATTCTTGTGCACGGTGTATTCCAGCTTGTTTTTACTCTAAGAAATGCTAGAAAAAAAAAAAAAAAGTGTAGAAATTTGAAAACAAGATATGCGTTTTATGACCTTGTAATATGTTCGGATATAAGATCCAATACTATTCGCCAAAGTACTCTCAAACACTTAGTTCTAAAAGCCATTTGTTTTCTGTGAATAACTACATCCGTAGAAAAGTCCCGTCTTGCCTATGAGAATGCATTTAAGTATTCTATTACAGAACAGTGTTTGTATGGATTAAACTGCATACGTGTTTCTTCTAAGATCACGCTAGTTTGATGTGTACTGTAACAACTAAATCTTTTTCGACTCCTTCTTCTACCTCGATCTTATCCAATGACCTGGCATTGCCAACCCCATCTTTAGCTTCTTTCAAGTTTAAATAGTTATAGCAAACATGCTTCACTAAGAAGACCATGATGGGTTTGTCGCTCAAAAATCTGCACAGACGCACAGTTATTTTTGTTTTGCTAGAATATTTCAGGTATAAGGTGACCTTTGAGTAGATCAGCTCGCATAGCTCTATGACGGCAATGCTACTCACAAGACCATCTTTTAAGTAGAAAGCAAAAATGTTCGTAAAGTCACAAATAACCTGTTGTTGTAGGCTTCTAAACAAAAGCCTGAATTCAGGATCGCTTATGTTCTTATGCTTTTGTTTAATAAAGCTGATTATCATTTTGCATATTTTAAAGTTTCTCTTCAGTTCATTAACCAAATCAAGTTTCATAATATTGCCATAAAAGGTATGCAGTAGATTGAAAAATATGGCAATTTTCAAATTGCTATACAGCACGAAGTTATCTTCGTCTATCATGATGACTGGGGGAAGTACACATTTGCCGAGATGCGCCAGACACTCCTGATCAATATCAGATGAGTATTCCACATCAGAAAATTGAAACCACTGGCCAAGTCTATTAAGCAATGCTTCATCAATGCGTGTTCCTTCAATAATCCATTGGTGCTTGGCCAAAATTTCTTCAACAATGCCCACTACTTTTTCGCTGCAGACGGTCAACTGCAAGCTGTTTATAAGCTCTATCTCATCTATCAAAAAATAGAAGCTGTAGTACTCACTATCGAACCTGACCTCGCCTTTCAGCTTGACCTGTTTTTCAGCCAGTTCACCCATCCCATAAATCTTCTCTCGATCAATCAAGCAATGAACCTTTCCGTTCAGTATGATCTTAAATTTTGGCGTATTTTCCATGAAGTGTATGCCGCTGTGGGCTGTTATTATTCCGAATAACATGATTTTCTTTATGGGGATTGTGTTGATGAATAAGTACCTCAGAGTCTTGTACTGGTTCATGAACTCCGCATTGGTGTTGTTAGAATTCAGCAACTTTCTCCGAATGACTTTATTCATTGCGATGGAAAATCTGAGATGGGTTTCAATGGCTGCTATAGATAGTGGTATGTATTCCATAAAGTTAAACAAATCCTGCATAGACTGCATACTGCCAAAGTAAGAGGTGTGGAAAGTGCTGTATAAGGATGGATTTACTATGGCCAGAGATGCATTGTTACCTGGTCTTGTGGGGAGTAAGCTGTTAATGACTTTAAACCTATTAAGGTCTATTTCAATGTAGTCTGTATCCATGCATGCGCTTGCGAAGTGTTTTTTGGATATGTCAGTATAACTGATTTACGATTAAGCTTACTTGGAACCAGAACCTACAAAATTTTTGGCGATGCTTGTTTTTTGTTTATGTTTTTTTTTCTACTAATTATTGGCACGTGAATGAATAGAAACATCACCAAAAAAAATACACAAAATTTTCTACTAAGTGTAATGGAGCAACGTCATATGAAGCACGTTAGGTTTTTCTTTTATTAAAACTACACTCTTAATACTTTCTTAATACCATTAATATGATTATTCATATTTTTTGTTTTTTTTTACTTTTTTTAAAACAGAATTAAGTGTATAAGTGCTTCATGTTTAGCCCAATCCTGCTGTCGGTAAATAGCGATAACGCTGTTAAAAAAAAAACAGCCTTGGCACCAAACTCGAACAGCGGAAAAACCTTATCGCGAGAGGGGGAAAAAAAAGACAACAAAACTGAGTGGGACTCTGAATCACATCTATTTAAACAAAGGACGTTAGCATTCACAAATAGTATCATTAATGTTCAAAAACCCAATAATAAACACACCCCTTAAAAACAAATAACATAGATTATGAAAGAATACACTATTTCCTGCCACGTCCTTAATTCAAACACAGGTTTGCCACTGAGCAATGTTTTATGTGAGCTATACCTGATCAAAGACGCACAAACCACCCAGATAGCCAAGCAAGTCACCAACAAGGATGGGAGAATTGCCAAAGATACCTGGGAGTTTTTAGACGACGTCAAAATAACCCACGAAAACACATACATGATACGTTTCCAAGTAAAGACCAGTTACTACGATGTGGTCCAAGAAAGCACTCTGTACCCATACATTGACATTCCATTCATGATCAAGGATAGCAGTGTAAGCCACTACCATATCCCACTATTGTTGAACAACTTTGGATACACCACTTACAGAGGTAGTTAAATGTGTGATCATCCTTCATATTGGCCATGTTGGAAAATAAAAGCACATGGTGCGGGTAACAGCCCATGATTGTTATATTTTTTTTTTTTTTTTCCGTTCCCATTTTCCATTATGCTCAATGATTGTTGAGAACTTCTTATTTTCCTTCATAAATTATTCACTTATGTTTTTTTTTTCTAATTTTATTTTGTTGTGTACAATCTGTCTTAACCTCTTTGTTTTTTTATTCTCATATTTCTTTTTTATAATATTGGAAATAAAACTTTTTATTGAAACTTATTCACTATTTACATAGTAACCAAAATAAACCAAAAAAAAAACAACTACATTCGCATGTGGTTCACCTTGGAACAGAAGGTTGAGTTATTCAAGATCTCACGCGAACATCCCAACTGGACACAAGATGATCTAGCTTCGTGGTTCCAGAGAACTTACCACTCATTGAAAAAACCCTCCCAAACCACCATATCCAGAATTTTGAATAACGGAAATAACCTCATAATTCAACTGAACCGCAAACAAAATGGAAGCACAATCAAAAGCGATATCCAAACAAAGACCAATAAAGTCTCCAAACCCAAAAAACTATCCAAGGAAATCACCCCTGTTAAAGTCATCAATCACATAGAGGAAGAAGAAGACGATTTTGAGGACATTGCTCCCAAACAGCAAAACAACAGACTGCTTCAAAACCAAATGTTGCGGAAAATCCTCCAAGAGTGGATATACCAAACATCTTGGAACTCCATTCCTATCACATTCCCTATTTTGAAGGATACTGCGGCATCCATATGGCAGAAGCTGCCTTTGAACAAAAGAACAGGGAAGGGGTTCTTCTCATACAAGTGGTTGCTGAAGTTTCTGGAGAAATGCCAAATAGAACCACCATCCCAAAACAAGAGCTTTTTGGAACTGAACAAGCCTAAGAAGATCTGGTCGTATGAAGAAAGAGATACACTCAAAAACTACCTTTCTAAAATCCCCAAAAAGGATCTGTTTACACTAGACGAGACCTTGCTGGCTTATAACTTGCCACTGGATAAGTCATACTATGGAATATCGAAGCTGAAAAGACAAATCGAAATAATGACCATTATGTTTTGCTGCAATGTGGATGCAAGTGAGAAGATGAATCCTGTTGTCATTGGTAAGTATGAGAACTACCAGTGCTTCAAAACAGAGTTTGGAATGAACAAGGAGGATTTTTATAATGATATTGTGAATAAGTACAACATCGAGTACTTCTCAAACAAGGAGAGTTTTCTGACAGGTACCATTTTTCACAAGTGGCTGATGAACTGGGATGACAAACTAAAGCTGACCAACAGACAGATATACATTATCTTGGATGATTGTTGCTCCCATAGAATCTCAAACATAAGACTCACAAACATAACTCTAATTTATACCAGATCCCAGAACAAGTTTTTGCCTTTCAACTGGGGTATTATAGACGAATTCAAAACCAAGTACAGACAGCAAACATACCAAGCCTTGATTGATCTGCAGAACACAATCACCAAAATCGAGGAATCGCCCAAGAAGGTAATCTTGACCTTCCAACAGAGCAAAATCAACATCATCAATGCTTTCAAGCTGATCAAGAAGTCCTGGGACTCCATAACGGAGACATCGATCATGTCATCGTGGAAGGCCAGTGGTACTCTGCCAAAGGCATACATCAACCTGAACAAGCCCATCTCTATGGGTCTGAAGAAGTCAGATATTTTCATCAACTTGCTGAATACTCTGCAATCTGAGCTGAAGACTTTTTCGAAGTGGGATGCTGAAATGCTACTAGATTTGTCTTTGGAACACAGAATCCTGAACTTTGTGTCTCTACAGGAGCTGATTGATTTTAATACTGTTTTGCCATGGGAGCCGATCTATGAGGATGACGACTTCAACACTGTTAACAACTTCAATGAAATCAAGCAGATCGACTTTGCGGACGATGCGCTGGACCAAGAAGTCTTGGAGATACTGAACTTGAACTCGAACAAGGGCTTTATTGATTTCAACGACCTGCACAGCGGGATCACCACGAATCTCCAAAAGGGCGACTTGACCATCAACTACGACAAGGAAAACGTGCAAACGAACAACAGCTCGAACTACTACGAGGACGACATATTCGATGAACTCAATGACTTTGAACTGCAGGAGAACTTGAAGATAAGATCAGGCATACCCATTTTGAACAACATGCACAACACCCCTGAGCTGATTTCCAAGGACGATCTGTTCTCTGAGATTCTGGAATACAACGACCTGGACCTCTTCAGACAGCAGCTGGGTGGGATTGGTGGATACGGCGCCAATACTGAGGAGGTCTCTGAGGAGAAAACCCAAGCCAAAAAACTGTTGTTGATAATATCGGATATCATCAACTATCAGAACCAGCCAGCAGTGCTGAAGAACCTGGACATCAACATCACCCTGGGTCTGCAGCTGGAGCTGTCGTTCATGTACAACAAAACGATCAATTACCTGAACGACAAAAACGAGGTTGAGCTGAAGGACAATTACTTTGAGTCCGTGCACGTGCCCGCAAAGCCAAGAGTCACCCTGCTGTTGCTTGACAAACAAGACATCAAGAGCTTGGTACTGAAGATCAACGAGTTTGTAAACTACTGCAAGATACCTGAGTTTGCGCAGATATATAAAATGGGAGCTCTGAAGAACTTGGAGGAGTTGGAAGGTGTAGCAAAGGAGCTGATAGATATGTTAAAGTAAACAACAAATAAAAAAAGGGGGGTTATATTCCATAAGTGCAAGGCTTGGTCAAGGCAAGCAGCACATTTTCTCATGTATTCACACATATAATAATAAAAAAACACAATTTGTTTTTGTTTTGTAGTTTCGCAAACGCATTAGTCGTAATACTCGGCTACCTGCAAGTATGTCATCTTCTTTGCGTATACATTGCTCAATTCGTTTTTCAGCAAACTCTTGATCTTCAAAACCTCGAGTCTCTTGAACTTAATTGATTGGTTGACTTTGGTGTCGAAGTTGTCGACCTTGGTCAGCAGCTTCTCAAACAGAAAGATCAGCACGTCTATGTGGAACATGGAGTTGTTTTTGTTAACAAACTCCATTATGAACTGGTAGTCGCAGATGAGCTTGTCTGTGTTCTTTGTGTGGACAAAGTTGAAAATCCTCTCCCACAGAAGAACATTGTTCATGTTGCTGTGGTTCACCATAATCAGGCTTATGCATTCTTTTATGTCTTTCTTGTCCAGGATCAAAGTCAAAAGTTCGTTGTACTCGTTCAACTGGATGTACAAGAAGATGACTTCTTCAAGGAACATGTCCTTGTCTTCAACGCCATTCCACTGAGAGAGGAAATACGCGGAAACATCTTTTTTGTCTTTGGTGCTGGAAAGGTACTTATCGTTGAAGTACTTGTTCAGAAACACAACAAGCGAAGTTGATGCTTCTTCGTTGTTTTCAAGCATGTATTTTTTTTCGAACATGTAGTAGTCGATGCACTTTTCAAAGATTGGAGGTGTCAACGCATCGTTTTCCAGCACTGGCAGCACACTGGTCAACAGCATCGTGTCAAAGTACTTGAAGTCATTGTTCTTGAGCAGGTGGTCAAGAATCGCATCACTGTCAGCATTGTTTATGATGATGTTTATTAGCTTTGCAAAAAACGATGTCTTTTCCTTAAGCGAGCAACATCCAGTTTCAAGTTTATTTATCAATTGGTCTGAGTTGTACACATCTTTAATTAGACTGGGGTTTATCTTCAAGTATCTCAAAAGCTCAATTTTGTAATGGGCCACATCAATGTTGCAGTCCAAGATATGGTAATAAATATCCAGAACTTCGCTGCTGGGAAGGACCATTCTTTTTGACAATAAAAGACGACTCTTCAAGAGCTCGATATCCTCTTCCTCCTCCTTTATCAAGTCGTTCAGGTTGGTTAGGGTGTCATCATTGATGTTGCTCTCAAATATCTTCAAAGAATCATAGTACAACACATGGTCTAAGTTTAGCAATCTGGATAGCAGAATGAATAAAGTACCCGAGTTTAGCAGGTACCCTAAATCATGTTTCTCTCTGTCAAAATCAATAAGCTTTGTGCAGATCGACATAAACTTGCTGTCTGTAAGCTCCGAGATCATGCTGATGAACATATCGCCGTGCTCATGCAAGTCTCTGTAGTTGTTCCTGTCCAAAACATTTATTGCCTCTTCTTCACCGGTTTTTATCACCTCCAGGGCTATTCCATATCTCTCGATGTCTGTGACGTCAAAAATATCGCTGCTGACCAGCCACGAGCTCATCAAGTCACCGTTCTCCAGGTACCACTCGTAGACCATCTTCCTGGTGAATGGGTAAACGTTAAAGTTTTCGTTTTTCATCACTATGGAGAGTGTGTCTTCATTGGTGGCGAGGGCGTTTATGAACCTGTTGTTCCCGCTCACTGGAATCCCGATGTCATCCTCAACCGTGACAACTTCGTCGTTGATGTCTATTATTTCAATTGTCATGTTGGAGAAGATCACCAACAATGGCGGAAACTGTAAATTCTTATTCCAAGTGTAGCTGAGGGTATTGAAGCTTTTGATCGCAGCAATGTTTTCCATATTCAGTTCCACTTCTCTGACGATCTCAAAGCTGAGAAGGTCTATGACCACAATTTTTTGATGGTTGTTGATGGACAAAACCAGAATATTTGTTGTCTTGTGGATGATGTCTATGTTTTCGTTTTTTATGTTAAGTTCTTTTTTGAAAAGAGTTGTGGTGTTTCCGGCTTTGTCAAACTCGATGACCAGAATCTCATTGAAGTCCACAACCAACATTCGCTTCTCAGCTATGGTCTCCACAAACAGTATAGAGTCAATTGACAACAACTCTGCAATTTTTAAATCATCTGTGTTTCCACTGAGACTGCTGCCAAAGTTTATGTATGACAGCCAGTTGCTGTGTGTTTCTTTGTTCTCGATCGTATCCAGGTTGCAGGAAACAAGCAGTCCGTTAAAGCTGCTGATAAAAAAGCATTTGTTCTTCAGGTCGTCAAAGCCGTCGTGGAGCTTTACGTAGTTCAGCGATCTGTTGAAGTTGTATCTCTTGGTGATCTTGTTCTCCTTCAGGGATATTATGTTCACTATCCCGTCGATACAGCAGCTGACCAGAAAATCGTTCTTGGCATGGATGCAGGTGATGTAGTCTTTGTGGAGTTTTTTGAATTCCTTGAGTACCTGGTTTTTTGAGGGGGCTGTTATGTACAGACTCCCTGAATCAGTGGCGATGATCAGGAGATTGTTGTGGGCTATAGACTGTGTTACTGTTTCATTTTTGGCGTATATGCTGTTTATGTATGTGTTTTTTATTTTTGTTATTTTGAGAAAAGGCAATTCCTCTTCGGAAGACTCTGTTGTATTGTTCGAAACAATACTTGACGTGTCAGACATGGTGTGTTATGATTTGTTGGTTGCGATAAGAGAAAGATGGACTTAGTGTATATGTTTTTTTTGTTTGTTGTTGGTTATTTCCGTAAGTGTGCTGGTGGGTAGGTGGGTATTGTAACTGTGGTTATTTCCGATCCCAACTCTCCAAGCACATCTGTAATATTTCCAGTAAATGGTATTTATTCTAAGAATTCCTAAACATTTAGGCTTGTTGTGAACTTTGTTACACCAGTTGGGGGAAAGGTTTACCTGCACTATGGCGCTTTCAGTTGCAATTACGAGAATTACAGCTTTTACCCGCCCTTACAACTGAACTTACTCTTCTAAGTAAAACCCTTTTGTTGGGGGGTACTCATATTATTTTTTTCCCACCTAAAAAAATTTTTTTTATGTATATTTTTCTTCGGCTTAAAAACATGGTTCAGATTTCCTTTAACCTGATTCTTTTTGGTGTGTTGTTCTAATTATTCAGAATCTTAATCAGATAATCAAAGTTGTGAGATACAAAAAAATATGAAGAGTAGACACCAAAAACAAAACAACTTAACACAATAAATAACATATAATGGCTGACAAGAAGACTGGTTCTCAAGAAACCCAACAAATGATCAACAACTCCTTGAGTTTCATAAACAAGTGCAAAAAACCAAGCAATGCTGAGTTATTCCAAATCATCAGAGCCGTTGGTATGGGCTTTTTGGTTATTGGACTATTAGGTTACGTTGTCAAGCTAATCCACATTCCAATCAGATACTTGATTGTTTAATCTCATTAGTGTGCTGTTTTATTGATATATACATAGGATGTAATAATTTAATTTTTTATTCGTTTCTGCTAATTAGCTTGGCGCCTGTTATTTTTTTTTTATAAGGTTTTCTTTCCACTAACTGGAGACAGGCTAATGTGTATAAATACAGTTAGTCACGTGTAATGCAGTATATACACGTGACTAACAACAGCAATACTTTATACACGTGACCGGCATGTGTACAAATATATATTTTGGTTGTTGTTATTTCTGATTTTTTTAAAAAGTCAGTGCTTGAAATAATTACCCAAACCAAAAAATAAAAAACTACATGCATAAGCGCGGGAAAAAAATAAAAGAAAACAAGCAAACAAAAAAAAAAATACCATACACATATTACAGAAGCTATATAAGCGTTGGAATTTGATTTGTTGTTTTTGCTAAATTCATAAATCTGAAAAATAAAAAAAAATAAAAAAAAAATATCAAAACAAGAATCTTAGAATTATATTTACTTAGATAAAAATAAACATAAAAAACACAACGAGCAATAAAACATCTCTTATTTAATTATTTTTAATTCTAATACATAGCGACACAATGAGTGGCAAGCCTGACATCAACAAAATCAATGATCTTCTGATCAACAAGAATATTACGTTTCCAAGCAACAAAATAAAAAAAATCATACAACAATCTGATGAGGAGATAGGCAAGCAAACATCCATAACCCCTGCTGTGGTATCGCATGCGATGATGCTGTTTATGGCCAAGCTTGTTGTGGAGAGCTGCGAGACTCTTCTTGAGGAGGAGCAGGGAAACAAACTGGACTTGACTGTGCTTGCGAAGGGGATCAAAAGAGATGATGAGTTTGACTTTTTAATTGATGATGAGTGAATAATTATTATATATCCTCCATATAAATGGGAACCACGTGATACGGCATTTTTTCTAATGTAATTTTTTTGTTTTTTTCTGGGGTGCTCTCCTTCTCTCTCAGTAGAGACCCTTCCTCTTTTTTTTGTTAATGCTCTAGAAAAAAATATATATATTTATTTATATATAGTAAAAACAGGCTGGGCGGGAACTGCAGCCCATTATGAATAAATAACATCTGAGTCGATAGCAATAATCAAAAAAAATAATCAAACTCGTGTTCTCTTTTAGTTTTTTTTTTTTTTTTCCCAGTTTTTTTTAATTATATTTTCTGCTTTTATCAATTCTTTATCAATATCAAGATATATTTATTAAATAATTGAAATTATACAAGCACCACGCTACAAGATGAACAATGATTATATTAAACGATCACATACTTTCAGCATGCCTGCGCAAAACAACAACCAAGGCGTATACATGAACAATCAACGAACGAGCAACAGCGCCTCTCCTCAATTCAGCCACAGCCAGTATGCCCAAGTAAACAGATCACCCCCACCAAACAACCAAAACAACGTCAGCCCATCCTCCAGAGGATACGTAAAACGACACAACACCTCTCCAAATCTAAGAAACAACGAGGGGCTGATGCGGTCAAAAACCATCGCGCAGCCATCCAACATGAAAAAATACGACATCAACATAAACATCAAAGACTTCGACGTCAAGAGCATGAACAACCCAAACCTGATGTCGACGCATGCCCAGCAGCAGCAGTACAGTCAGAACTACTCAGCAATGTTTGACAACAACTACAAGTCGTTTATATTCTACGGCCCAAACCAGCAGAAAGACCTGCTGTTCGTTGGCCAGAACCCTGTTTTAAAAAACTACTTTAAGCTCAGACGTATGAAGTACGACGAGCTCGTGGAAAACCTGAACAAGGGGGACCCAATGGGGTACAACATGAACCTAGAAAGAACCCACACTGTCAAGGAAGACAGCAGCGATGGCTTCATCAAGGTGAACGTGGCTGGCAACATTCGTATAGACAATCCGGATCTGTACAGAGAAAAAGCGCGCCAAGACATTCCTGCGGAAAAAATGCACCCGCTGGAAGACAAGAAAGTCAGCTTGAAGAAGAGGATGTTTGGTCTCTTCAAACCCAAGCCTCTTGTGGTGGACAAAAGAGGGGGCGCAGTTAGTCCACATATGGGTGCTCCAAGTGGCAGACGAATGCAGCAGATGCCTCCCAGAAGCGATGCCCAGCCTATTTTCAACAAAACCTTGCCACAACGTCCTGCATACGCGGGCCCGCCAAACGCGCACAGCAGAAATACCCCCCAACAGCCAAGCTACATAAATACACAGTCCGTGCCCAAAAGACACATTGTGCATCCGTTGCAGCAGGCCAAAGCCAGGGAAATGCACTCCATCAACACAAGCGGGTACCACAGCCCACCGGAAAGATCATTCCAACAGCCAGTGCCGAGCTGTCAGCCAGCAAGCGACAGCAGGAACTGTCTGAAGGGCGTGGACATGCTTCTGGACGTTGCCCTGAAGACTTACGATGTGGGTGGTGGGAGCAGCAAGCCTGCGAAGCTGAATCTGTCCCCGTATGCCTCCGACTCTGTGTGCGCGTCGCCAGCCGAGCATGAGCCGTGGGGGAGCCTGCTTGGCGCCCAGAAGATGATCCACTCTGAGTCTTTCGACGATGGGCTCGACTTCCTTGAGCTGTACAGCCCCCTTGAAATCAAAAAAGGAGGCATGCGAAGAATATCGATCTGCAGCACAAACAGCGACAGCAGTATGATGAGCACGAACTCATACAGAAACCTATCGTTCACGAACCTGGAGAAACTCAAGGCACTTGTGAAGATGGACGACGACGGCAGAGCTGTAAACGATCAGCTCGAGGACCCTGTTCTTGACAGGCTGTTTGACAGCGGGTTCAGACAGATAAAAGTCTTTGACAAAGCCCGCCAGAAGTGGGTCATCTACAAAGACACAAACAAGTTTACGGAGGCTGCTGTGGAGAAAAAAGGCAAGATTACATTCAGCCAGAGTATCGAAGTGTTCACACTACCCCCACTAGCCAACGACGCAGACCTAGACTCGGAAGGCTCAACGGACAGCCTCGACAGCGACAACATGTGCGACCTGTCCGAGGAAGACCTGCTGAAGCTGAAAAACATGAAGGAAATGCAGATGTTCCACGAGATCAAAACCGAGGTTAACCAGTATAAGTCCCAAGAAATGCTTGTTCACAAGGATTCCATCCTGAACACTCATTTTTTTATATAGTTTTATTTTTTGGTGTTTTTTTGCTTCTAAGAGGTAGTATGTTCCCATTTTTTTTTGATTAGATTTTCACTTTATCGTGTTTTGCATTTTTTTTTTATGTTTTTTTTACATGCTGGAGAAAAAACATTAGACTCTTTTGCTATTACAGAACAACTTAAAAGTCTCCAAAGAAAGTAGAAACCATAGCCTCCTTACATCGAAATGTCATTTTTTGAGTCATTCAAGAATACAGTTGTCAACTCAACATCACCACTCGTCTCAGCGTCATACATACTGTTCAAAACAGCTCCCATAGTCATATACCTGCTCGCATACAGCTTTGGATCATTCACAAACGTAACGATCCTGCTGATAATCCTCAAGAGTATGGAGTTCTACGCAGTGCAGAATATCTTTGGAAGAAAACTTGTAGGGTTGAGGTGGAGTTATGACAAGGACTTCAAATACGAAAGCCACAAGCAGTACGGACTAGCTGAGTACGGAAATCCTCTGGACAGGGTCATTTTCTGGTACGGCATGTACCTAACAATGCTGCTGTGGCTTGTTTTCAGCATAACCACCCTGTTTGGGTTCAAGTTCATCTACTTCTTCATTGTGCTGTACTGCGTGTTCCTAGAGGTTTACCAGTACTATGGATTCAGGGGCTGCTACTACCACAAAGAGGAAACAAGCACAGAAAACAGCCAAGGGGTCAACATCATGGATGTCTTCAACAGATACAGCAATGTGGCCTCCTTTTTCCAAACCTCGTCATGATAAAACGGAAAAGTGTCAAACATCTTTTATATAAACTTATCTTCTTTTATAAATACATGGCTTCAATAACCATTCAGATTCCGGTTGTTTTTCTCTTCTCACCTCAACGTCCTCATCCTCGTTTCTGTCTGAGTCAAGGAACTTCATTCTTTTGGCTTGTCTTTCCTTCATCTCCATAACGGTTCTTTCGTCAGGCTTGAAGAACTCAAATCTTATGAACATCTCCTTGTCGTCACCCTCTTCCTCCAAGGTCTTGGTCAGCTTGTGTCTGAAGCCCAGCTGCTCGACGATCTTGATGAAATCCTTAAGACTCTGGTCCTTGAATCTGGACTTGATTTCAGCAATCCACAACTCACCGTTTGGCTTCAGTATTCTGAAGGCCTCTTTGATGAAGTCCAAGAAGTTTACACCCATTAGCGACAAAGAGAATACCACAATGCAGCACTCCTCGTTCCCCATAGGAACGTTCTTGATGTCTGCAACGGTGATTCTGTCGTTGTGCTTGGCAAGGTCAAATGAGTGCACCTTCAGGTGTTTGTTTTGTTTCTCAAACTTCTTCTTGCTTTGTTCGTAGTACTGGCCAATCTCCAAACTCAAGGCAGCCTCACCACAACCCATATCGGCAACCACACAGGTTCTGTCAATAGCAGGCAGTCCACCAGGGGCATTCAGGTTCCTGCTCTGGAATCTTGTTTTAATGTTCTTGATCATTATGTCCAGTGGGTTGATTGGCCAAGTGGTGACTTGTTCTCTGAAACCCTTGTGGTACTCATCAAACAATTCAGGTTGGTTGGTGATCAGATCAAGAGCTGTGGATGATGTGTTTGTGTACAATTGCTCATTGATCCATCTGAATCTAGAACCCTTCAACTTGTTGAAAAGCTTTTGTTGTAGCGGAGTAAGTTTTGTGTTGCTGGCAGGAATACTGGTGCTAGCTAAAGGCATTTGCTGAACCAGCTTCTTTTCCTTCTTTGGAGTGTAGTCAGAATTCTTGCTTACCTTCTTTTCTTCCTTGACAGCGTTGTTTAGAGCTTTGGTGACTTCTTTGTCATCTCTGTTGAAGTTGTCGTAGCTGGTTTTATCAACTCTGTTTCTGAATTTCTCTTTTTGCTTTTGTTCGTGGACTTTTTTGTTGTTTTTAGACTTCTTTTGCTTGTTGTTTGAAGCCTCCTTTGCAATAGACTTGCTATTGACGTTCCAACCTTCAACTTTGAACATGCTGTTTTGTTTATCTGTTAAAAAGTATGTTTTATTGGGGGTATACTAGATAATGATCTTTTAATCTAAAACTACTTAAATTTCTTTTTCTTTAAAAAAAAAAAAATGAAGTTCACTTTTCAAAAAGGCGGTTTGGGCCATTTGCAGGAAAGAAAAAACAAAAAGTAAAAAAGAAACTTTGTGCATCACGTGAATCGCATCACAATTATAAAAAATAAAAAGTAAAAAATATATATATAAAACATATCCCTATTCATACTAGAAACCCTTCCATTCTTCAACGTCATCATCCTTCTCCTCTTCCTCGTCTTCAACATCCTTCTTGGAGATATATTTAGGCTTGTAGCATCTTTCAATGATACCATATTCAATCAAGTCTTCATCATTCACTAAGTTGTCCTTGATGTAAGTTCTATAATCCTTGTTGATGCTGTAGTTATTAACCAGATTTAGAATCAAGTCAAAGATAGGATCGACATTTGACTCTTGAACCAACTTTGCCATTTCCTCGCTGTCAAGTTCTTCTTCCTTCTTATTCAGCTTGTTCAATACCTTGACTAGCTCGTCCTTGACTATATCGATGATGTGCAGCGGGATACCGTTGTAAATTCTTCTATCACCCGAAAACACAAACTTGTTCAAAACTCTATCACAAAACTCTTGGGTCTTGGCTATATCATTATACTTGATAACAACTTCTAGTTGTCTGTTGAATACTCTTCTTAGAAGCAACAAAAACTTATTGATTCTGTGGTAGTCAATGTTCAACCACTCTAATGCGATGACCTTCCAGAAGGACTTACTGAACTTGATAAACTTTTCAAAGTTCTTATCGTTCTTTCCGAAAATCTCTTCTATCAAGAATATATCAGCTAGTTCATCAGCCAGCTTCTGTTGGGTTAGTGGTCTATCGGAGAACCACATAGCGTAGTACAAACCCTTCCATATTCTGTCGTAATCAGCTTTTTTCTTGGTTATTTTTAATCTTTCCTGTATGCTGTTGATGGACTTTCTTCTTGTTTTCAAATCATTAGAAGCTAAGTTGTTAATAAACTTTTTGTTTTGCACATCCATTTTCGTGTATTTGGTGTATTACTTTAAAGGTGTTTCTGGGGTTTATTGGTACATTATTGATAAACACTTGATTTACAAATATTAATAATAAAGAGAGAAAAACAAAAGAAAAAATATTTATAAAAAGTGAAAGAGTGAGAGCCAAATGAGAGTCGTTGAACAGGCAATAATTTCCTAAAAAGGGAAAAAACCCAAAACCCAACAAAAAAAAAAAGAAAAAAATAATAATCAGCTGGCCTTTCCGCTTGGTAGCGCTGCTGACAAACAATACAATCATTTATACTTGCTCAACAACTTCATGTCCATCTTCTTTCCAGTATTGCTCTTGGCAGCCATCTTGCTGAAGTCTCTTTTGGCTTCTTCAACAACCACATCGTCTTTTTGCTGTCTTTTGGCCATGAGAGTTGGGTTTGCAAACAACACTTGGCTCCTTTTATCCATCAAAGCCTCGTACTCCTCTCTTTTCAGCTTCTTTCCGTTTTGTTTGTCTTTGCGGATCTTGTTCTTCAGCTCTATCTCCTTTTTGATGTTGTCTCTTCTCACTTTATCCTCCAGGTCCTTGAGTTCTTTGCCTTCCGTGTCCAGGTATCTGTAGAACTTTCCGTTTTTTTCGTTGTAATAACCTTTGGTTTCGTCTTTGACAAGCTTGGACTTTGGATCGTACACAAAATTCTTCTCTATGCTCTCCATGTCCATGGTTTTCATCTTTTCAGAGTACTTCTTTATGAAGCTTGTGGTGGTATATATGGGCTTATCTTTGATCGATCTTATTGTGTTTATATCTGAGTATTGGAGCTTTTTTGTCAATGGAATCTGCAGCAGAACACGCTCCAGTATCTCATATCTGGATAGTCTATCTTGCTCTTGAGCATTTTTTAGGTTTATAGTATTCAGTTTGTCTATATCGACACTGTCCAAATTGTGTCTCCTGGAGGCTTGTTTCAGCTCATACTCAGACTTCTTTGCTTCTTTTGATATGTTTGTGTTGTCATTGGACTCTAGATACTGCTCTAGTCTGTTTTTCTTGTATCTGTTCATCTTAATTGGTGGTATCTTTATTGGGTTGTTTAATCTATTATCAGCGTTTTTTTTTTTCTTCTTAGTTTGTAAAATAAATAGTAACAATATGAGAGAAGCTTTTGATAACAGAGAGCGGGAAAAAAAAAACAAAAGATAATCAATTGGTACATAACAATTCATGGGGGAAAGGACAAGAAAAAAAAGGAGTTTTTAATTTCCAAGATTTTAATTATTATTTCAAAAAAAAAAAAAAAATAGGAGGAAAAAACTCTTAAAACCAAAACATAATTATCTCATATTTAGCATGTCTTACAGCTCTATTGATAAGGACCGACATTCACCACAGAGTGTTTCCTTTGATAAACTTGTCATGAAAGACGAACAAACAGATACCACGGAAGACTTCTTCACCGATGAAGCTACATACATCAATATAATATTCAACATTCTGAATCTCATATACGCAACAAGTCCTCTGTTTGTTAACAAAACAGATCTGTCATCAATACCCATACACTTAATATTTGACAGAATATATTACCAGTACAGCAATCTCATAAGTAACCCGAACATAGACAGGCTTATAATCAAAAATTATAAAGACGTTGAAGAAGCTTTGGACTTTTATCTAGTCAACTACTGTAGCTTCGAACAGCTGGATAGTGATGAAGTAGATTTAGTGTTTTATAAACAGTCAGGTGTTCCAATGAACATATACACTCCAAATTTGGTGTCAAAGTGCCACGGCAGGGACAGCGACCTATACATCGTACAGCATCACATAGGTGGTATAAGAAACTCACAATGCTATATCACAAACGATCTCTCTTTTAAAACAGATAGCATTCTAAGAAAAGTAGGACATAGAGATATAAGCAAAAAAAGATTTCTGTATTTGGATCACGCAAACGAAATCTACTGGATGGTCAACATAGACGATATGATGAATGACAACGCAATAATTTCCATTTTGCCGCTAAGTCTTATCATAAATGAAAGCAATAAACAAGTCAATGGGGTCTTTAAAAAAAAGAAAATCCAAAACATGTTTTTGACAAATAAGATTTTGAACTTCTTCTTTTATGAGCGCTTCCAGATACAAAACATGGATGACTTAACGCTGTACAAGTACATCCACAAAAATCTAGAGCTCACATCTTCGGAGGATACAGAAGATGAGGTTTTTATAGACCGTATTATTAAAACAGGTGGTTTCAGTGAAACTTACAAAGAGATACATAATCTTCCTGATCAAAATAAACTTACCAAAAACGATAAACGCCGAGAGTCAGAAGATCTGATCATAGCAAACCCATCCGTAGCTATATCACCAGCGTTGATTTCCAGATCCCCAACTCCCTCAATGGGATCTAATGGTAACAGTTATAGCAGAACAGTAGCATTCAAAAGGAATAGACCACTATCGCGAGCATCTACATTTGACAATGACTTCCACAACAATAACTTCCACAACAACTACAATAGCATACAAAATCTGGAGTCTAGTGTCAGTCATTCTACCGGTTACTACACCCAGGAGGAAGCAGAGCACTACAACAATAAATCATTCAAAAAGAACTTCTTGCTGGTGATCAGTCCGGTTTCTAAGCTTTTGATGATGCTGGTATTGGTGCAGTTCAAAAAACATGCATCCAGCAACACAAGAATCATCATCTCTAACAGCTGGAGATACCTCCTGGCAGCATCACTGTTTCTCTCAATATTCTTCACATTCTGCAACTTGCTGCTGCTCACATACACCAAATTGGAAATAATCCTATCGCTGTTAGATGTGTCTTTGGTGTTTGTCCTGGTGTTTGGCATTTTGCTGTGGGTGCTGTGATCTTCAATGACGGTTTTTCATTCTCTGTTTCTCCATTGCCCTTTTTTTTAAAAGTTTGGACTCCTTCATGTCCTCTCTTCTGGCTATTTCCTCTGCTTCTAATTCCTCCTCCATCAGCATATCAAACCCTGTTGAAGTGTGTTTATACTCTTCTTCTTCCGAAGATTCCTCTTTTGAAGGAACAGGTGACTTAGACTTAGATAACATTTTCTCCTGGTTTTTATATGCCTGCAACCTCTTTTGCTCATTGATTTTTTCTCTATTCAAAAATCTACTCTTTTTATCTATTTTGCTAGCCTCCTTTTTGACTTCCTTCTGCACAGGTTTTACCTCAAGTTTCTTTTTATTCTCAGCAAGTCTCATCATCTCCTTAAAGGACATCTTCTTCTCAGGAGTGGTTTCTTTTTTTTCAACTATCGGAGCAGGCTTGCTTGGATTTTTACTTTTATACTTGCTGATAAGTCTTTGTTTGACAATGCTTGATTCAATTTTGTTCATAGAACTGTTTCCGCTATTCTTTAAACTTGGGTTTTTCTTGTTCATATTCTTTGCTTTTCTTTCCAGTTTCCTTTGTATGATATGTTGGGGTATGACTGGCTGGTAATCTGCTGGCAAAAGATTGGTTTTTATGTCCAATGGGTCTATTTGACTTCTTGCAAGCTTCATCAACCTCAAACGATCATCTTCAGTGTCAACGTCCATTGGCGTTCTAGATGGAACTGCTTTCTTTTGGCTGGGTTTATTTAACTTTTTTAGGGTATCTAGGTATCCCATAGTGGTGGTTGTATATATTGGTTATGGTTATAAAGTTCTATTAGTCTGACTTCCATATTACCAACAGGAATGAGATATTCAAAAAAAAAAAAAAATACAATTTTGCGTTGAAAAAAAGACGCCGATATTATATCCGGCACTTTTTTATATCTGCACATATTTAATTAAATGCCCATTTCATCCATAAAGTCATCAAAGTTCAACTCTGAGGCTTCCTTGGGCTCTTCATTTTCTGATACTTCAAATCCACCTTCCATCTCCTCGCTTTCATTTCCTGCATCAGAGGCGTCAAATCCACCTGCAAGTTCATCGCTCGAACCAACTCCATCGGAAACATCACTCTCATCTGCCGAATGTTCAACTTCGTCTTCAAGAGTATCTAATGCTTTGCCGGTGTCCGCCAACCAACCACTGGCATTTATATCGCCATCCAATCTTTCCTTGATCTTCAGTCTCTTGAACAGTTCAGCCCAACTTCTCATGTTTTGTTTCTGTCTATCCAGTTTCTTCTTTTCCTTGTTGATTGCCTCGAGTTCTTCTATAATGCACCACAAAGCGTCTTTGTATTCTCCTAGACATACAATACCCCCAAACTTCGCTGTTGCTTTTGAGTTGTTTGCTTGACTTCTCGCTCTGTTTGCTGTGGAGTAGTCCCACCCAACAACAGCCTTGGCATACTTGATTTTTAAAAAATCCGCAGCCTTGGTGACCAATCCATGCTCAATCAAAACACAGCCAACGGGAATCATGGTCGGGTGGTAAACCTCGATGTTTCCAAACTTGTTGGTAATAATAGTTCCGTTTGGAAATGGACTTAAAGGCTTGAAAATCTCCGTTTGATCATCAGTGAAAAGCTCAGTCTCAACATTCTCGTTAGGGTTGGCGTTTCCTCTTTTGGACAGCATATAGTTTTTGACCACTTTGCGTGGCTTCGCATTCTCAAAAACACTTCTTCCTTCCCTTAGCCACTTGTTCTTCGACTTGAGTGATTGCAAATCAATTCTCAAGTATACTTTGTCGTTTTTGAAAAAGCCCACATGCTTGGCATCGGGGTTTAGATACATCTTGGTGGTGGGTATCTTTGAAGACAAAATAAACTTAGGATGGTTTTGAAAGTCCTTAATGCTATCTGGAAATGACTCAATGCTCAATTTCTCCTCCATATACTTATCTTCGTAATCATCGATCTTCAAATTTTTCTTCCCGTTCTCTTTATTGAAGTTACAACTCATGGTGCACAGCAAGTTTTCATACCAGGTTTCTAAGTCTCTATCGTTCTTGAACTTCTTGGTGTAAACTTTGCTAAAATACTTATTGGTATACCTTGGAGTAACATCTCTGAGTTTCAAGCTCTTGTTGAAAGAAACAACGAATCTTGTGATCAACCTCTGCTCTTCTCTAGCATTTCTGGGACACAGCTTAGACAATGTGTTCGCATTGGAAACATGTCTTTCAACTGTTTTAAAAAACACAGGGTCACAGGTCAGCCATTTCTTTGTATACTTGTCCCACACCTCACACCAAAAAATGGGAAATTGGATAGACTCGCAATCATTGAAATCAGCATAATCTATCTTTTCCACTTTTTCCTTAGGGAGCCTTCCAATTTCAGTTATGTCAGGGGGCTGCATATTATAGACCAATCTGCAATTCAAGCCCACACTTCTCAATAAACTCACAAACCCCAGTATAGACATTTCCCTAGAGCCATATCGACCTACCAAAACACAGTCAATGAACTTCTGTTCTGTCAATGTATCATTTTCCTTAGTTGGGTATATCCCCTTGGCTTCCAGCTCATTCCAATCACGCATGTAAAAGCCAATATCTCTGTCTTCGTTGATGATAAAGTACTTATTCCAAAACTTTATAGCCTCTTTTAATCCGAAAATAAGCTTGTTAGTACTCTTCACAGGCAACTGCAGATCTTTTGGAGGATGCAATGCATTGAAAATATCCGATGGCAGTATAGGATCCAGTTTTTTGAGCAACTCGTTGTTATTACACCACTTGTTCTTGATGCCAGCCAATGCCAAGTTTACAAGGATGTATGTTTTGTAGTATGTGTTTCTATAGTCTCTTAACTCTGGGGTAATCAGATTCTTCTTTTTGGTTTGGTTGTTATTCTTCTCGTTGTCTATTCTGAATGTGAAGCCATCCTCAAGCTCCTCTGAGTCCTGAAAGTTGTCTACATCCACATCTTCAAAATCTTCGTCTTCATAGTCATCTTCAGGCACAAGTGAGTCTTCCTCAGGGATGTATTCATCTTTTTCATCTTCACTTGAGGATATTTCTATGACTTCGTGTTTTTTAAGACCTGAAAAATGTTTCTGTGCCTCACGCTTCGTTTTTAACTTATTGGACCTCTGTGCCTCTGAAAGGTCCACTTCTCCTGTGGTATTCTCAGTTAAATTGATAAGAGTTTTATAGTCAATGCCGCCTTTTGACAAATGTGCTGCTGCAGTTGATGACTCTTCTGGATTCTGTTTGGTTTTCCTTCTTTTCAAAGGTCGCGATCCACTCGGAGCTTTTGTCTCTTTGTCATCTTTGATAGCCGTTCGTACCAGTTCAAAGTACTCCTGGCCTAATTTGTTACCGTTCATGATTGCTGGTTTTTTTTAAATAATGTTTCAAAGTTTAGAACAGAGAAGGGAGTCTTTTTTCTGAAGAACAAGAAAAGGAACAAACCAGACGATGGCGCATTTACGCGGCTAACAATTTCCACTTTTTAAACGTCATACGAAGGGCTGAGAAGCGGTCAGGTGACCAATAGCTAACAAAAACATAGAAGACTTTTAAGTATTATTTGTTTTCTTGGGACAGACTCCCATTTGCACATATCAACCAGTGCTTTGTTGAATAAAAAAATTTATACATATAATTGGGAATCAATCTTTCTCCATGAGAGCGCTTGTCATCTCTCCCTTTTGACTATTTATATCTGAATCCTCCTCTTCGCCACTCAGTTCTTGAGGATTTTCAGCATCTGGCAATTTTGATACTTTCAGTACTTTGAATCTAAGGTACCAAATGAAGTGACTTAAAAATACTCCGATTTCAAGAGCAGCAATGGCTGAATACATCACAATACCCATGACATCCATGGTGCCCAGAACAACACTTAGTATGGATAGATATGCACCCATGGAGTCAACAAATAGGAAGATGAAACTGATACCAACAACCTGGCCTTGTCTTTGGAAGAGCTCGTAGTACAACGGCAAAAGACCAACAGCTAGTAGAATACCACTGATGACACCGAAAACTAAAGCAGGCCATGTGGTTCCCTTGGCATACAATGGCTTCAACCAAGGAATGAACCCAACCTCAATGATCAGGCAGTAGACAATATAGAAAGCTATAGAGCTGTAGATAAATTTTTTGCTTTTTTGATGTGGTGGATACAAACAACTCATGTAGTAAGCAGCCAAGCAAAAGGCCATGAACACGTTTGGCTGTATTCTGATGGCGATGTTTTGGTTAGAGATGAATGCGTAAGCAGCCAAGAATGGGACTGCCGATAGCCATAATCCCATGAAGATGGGGTTGAACCCAGTGGTATCTTTCTTTTTGCGTATGTACAAGATCTGCGGGATTAGTTGGATACACCAGCAAACTGTACCAACAAGCCCACAGACAGTTGAAGCAGCTGTATTGATAGCCATTAAAAATATTCGTTTGTTAAGTTGTTTGTTTTGTTTAGGTTTTACCGTCTATAAATGAGAATAACAATCCCTCTATCAGTAGATGGTTCATTGTTTAAATAATAGGATGAAGTCCCAGAAAGAGTCATTTTTTAGCGAAGATGCATCTCCTTTTCTGTTTTTTTTTTCTGTTTTTTTTTTTTTATGTGCACTTCTAGCGATTTTAAGCCACTGTTTCTCGTATTTAACAGGCGGCATTTTCATATAACCCCTGTCGCTTATTTTCCATCTCCCCAATAAAATGTGAAATTGGTCCCGGACTTCTCCTAGTCGATTTATGAAATGTCTAGTAAAATTTATACACCATTTACAACATTATCCTCTTTAAAAAATAAATAATTTACCAGCTTGTGCAGAACTGTATATCGTATATATTCATACATAACTGGAATAACGACAATGCTTGTATTAATCATACCTCATCACAAAAGTTTTAGTTTTTTTTTTTTTTTTTTTTTAAAAAAACAAAAGTTTGACAAAAAAAAAAAAAAAAAGTATTATGAAAAAAAATGTTTTCAAAATTCTTTATAATTATCCTATGTTGTTTTCTATTCTTTTCATTAAACAGTTCCTTCCAAGAAGAAGTAGTTACCAGAAGCCTTTTGTTCTTGATCCATTTGGGACTCCAACTTGTTAATTCTTGGTCTGAAGGAGTTTGGATCTCTTCTGAAAGTGACGTTCAAAGACTTCAAGAATCTGTTACAACCAGTAACCAAACTTTCTGGAGACTTGGCAGTGGCAGCCTTGGCTGGGGTACCTTCGAAGACAATGACTCTATCAGCTAAGTATGTGGCCATGATGAAATCATGTTCTACAACGAAGGCAGTCTTTTTGTTGTGCAAGACGAATCTTCTGATGACCTTGGCACAAATAACTCTTTGTTCGGAATCTAAGTAAGCAGATGGCTCATCAATCAAGTAGATTTGAGCATTGATACCCAAAGACAAGATGATAGCAACTCTTTGCAGTTCACCACCAGATAAGGTTTGGACCTCGTTATCGATGATGTTGTCGATCTTCAATGGCTTGACAACATCAGTTTGGAATTGTGGAGATAAGAAAGCACCTCTGATCTTCTTGAAGAACAATTGTCTAACAGTACCTGGGAATCTTGGAGCAATCTTTTGAGGCTTCATAGAGACATTCAAACTTAATTGCTCAGTTTCGTTCTTATCAGACTTGGAAACACCAGCCATTAATTTAATCAAAGTGGTTTTACCAGTACCGTTTTCACCCATTAGGACCAAGATTTCAGAATCATTGAAATCACCAGCCTCAACAGTTAACTTGAAGTCACCTTGTGTCTTGGTCATCTCTGGGTACTCAAACTGGGCAGTACCTTCGGTCTTCAAGTTATCAATCAAGGAATCAGCCAATCTGAATTGCAGAGAGTCTTCTCTGAATCTGATATTTTCGGATGGGATGTGACCATCTAAGAATATATTGATACCTTCTCTGACGGAGGAAGGCATGGTGACAACACCGTAAACGGATGGGATACCATAAATGATACAAACGAAGTCAGACAAGTAATCTAAAACAGACAAATCATGTTCAACAGCAATGACATAGGTGGTTGGGTCCAATAGAGATCTGATCATGGTGGCGGCTTTTAATCTTTGCTTGACATCCAGGTATGAAGAAGGCTCATCGAACATGTATACATCAGCATTTTGAACACAAGACATGGCAATGGCGAATCTTTGTAGCTCACCACCAGACAACTTTTCGATTTCTCTATCTAAAACATCGTATAATTGTAAATCCTTGATCAACATTTTGTTGTAGTCTTCACCTTTATCTTCGATTCTCAATTTCAGTAGCTCACCAACCTTTTGGACAGGACCTCTGATGGCTCTTGGAAGGTTATCGACGTATTGCGGCTTGATAACAGCTTTGATATCGGAATCAAGCATTTTGGTGAAGTAGTTTTGTAATTCTGAACCTCTGAAATGTTTGATGATATCTTCCCATGTTGGTGGAGCATCGTACTTGCCCAGGTTAGGCATTTGCTTACCAGCTAAGATCTTCAAAGCAGTGGACTTACCAATACCATTGGTACCGACTAAACCTAGGACTTGGCCTGGTCTAGGAGTTGGAAGTCTATGTAATTTGAAAGAGTTGGCAGAGTATCTATGAGTGGTTTGGGAATCCAAGTTGGTTGGCAGCTTGATGATGTTGATGGCGTCGAAAGGACACTTCTTAACACAAATACCACAACCAATACACAAGGTTTCGGAAATGAAGGCAATCTTGGAAGTTGGGCCTACTTCAATACACAGCTTACCAGTCTTGACAACTGGACAGGCCTTTCTACATTCTTGTCTACACTTTTTTGGTTTACACTTGTCATCACTGACAATGGCGATTCTAGTACTTTTATCAGACATTATTTTAGTTAATCAAATAATAATTATTTATTTTTCAGTATATTTTTATGTTTGTGGTTATGAATATAATGATTGTAATACTATGCTGTTATTTTGTAACGTCTCTGAATAAGGAAAATGAGATAGCGATTATAGTATTTTAATGTAATAAAAAAATTATTATTGATGTTTGGTTTTAAGTTGATTAACGCTTTTTGATGTTAATAAAAACCAATATCACATTTACTTGAAGATTATCTATGAATAATGTAACTCATTAAATTAAGGAGAACTGAAGTATAGACTGTTTAGGCAAAGAAAAAGAAACCATCGCACCAGAAAAAAGAAAAAAAAAATTTTTTTTTTTTTTTTAGTTTTGTTCACTTTACAAAAAAAAAAAAAAAAAAAAAGGAAAAAAAAAAAAAAATTTTACTTTGGAGAAGGAAAAAAAGAAAAGAGCAAGCT